>JBBPLY010000006.1:0-42050 GCA_038090035.1 Xerocomus nothofagi | reverse complement strand
CCGTAGACTAATCTTGCCCGTATTATCGTCATCGAACAATTGGAACGCACGACGGATCTCCTCCATCGGATCTCGTGCGAGGATCCGCTCGCTCACTAGAAAGTCGAGGTGAGTAATGATGACAATAAGAACGAAAACGGGAAAAGGTAGCGGGGGGCCGTGAAGCCACTATCAAGGAGCCCGGAGAGTGGCGGAAGTGTCGCATCGAGGTGAACGCGTGCGATACGGCGGTGCAAACAGACGCAGTCGAAGCAGATGACTCAACTGATTTTTGCAAAGTCCTCAAACTCCATGAGACCGTGATTACTCTTGTCGTGGTCCCTGAGTATTTTGAGTACTTCTGCCTTTTTCATGTCGAAACCGAGAGCGCGCATCGCGACCTTGAGCTCGTGGTAGTCCAAAGAGCCATCCTTGTCTGTATCGAAGAGCTCAAAGGCCTCTTTTATTTCCTGTTTCTGTTCGTCCGAGAGTTCTGGACGCGTGTGCGTCCGTCGCTTTGCTTTTTGTGCGGAATTGGAGTACATCGCTGGCGCTCGTGATGCTTTACGAGTCGTGTCAGGACAAGAGGACAAGGAGTATGGTCACGTGTGCACAGCAAACGCGTGTGGGACCCCATCATGACATTACTAATATGAGATACTTTCCCTAGGAGCCACGACCATGGTCTACTCCTGCGATCGCTGCGACCGTGATTTCCAGACGCTGTCGCAAACTCTTCCAGTCACAACGTCTGCGATGAATGCGACAAAGATTATGATTCTTGGTCGGCTCTCAGACAGCATTACATCCAGAGTCCCAGACACCACTACTGTCGCCAATGCGACACTGAATTTGAAGACTCCGAAGACCTGGACG
This sequence comes from Xerocomus nothofagi, assembly GCA_038090035.1. Taxonomy (NCBI): domain Eukaryota; kingdom Fungi; phylum Basidiomycota; class Agaricomycetes; order Boletales; family Boletaceae; genus Xerocomus; species Xerocomus nothofagi. The sequence continues at coordinate 41,195 of JBBPLY010000006.1, read as the reverse complement.
CACACTGCTTGAACGCACACCACTACTGCGACACCTGTGATCGGTTCTTTCAGAATGACGTTGGTCTGCAGCAGCACTGCCACCAGTCTCATTATTACTGCCTCGACTGTCGGCGTCACTTCAGCTTCGAGAACGCCCTACGTTCGGCGAGTCCACCGTATTTTATCGTTCTTGACGGTCGACTGACGCTTGGCTCAGCATCTGAACTCGAGCGTGCATCGTTCCTAGATTGCATCGTGTGTAGTCTAGCGTCGCCGCGGCTGCTACGATGCAGTTGGCAGAATGTAAATGTGGATCGGAATAAGACGCACCTAGTAGTGTTAGCGGATCTCAGTTGGTCCGAGTCACTACGGCTAAGCGCGTGTAGGACCCCGGGAACCACCAATATAGGACTGCTTCCCCTTCGCCACGAAGTTGAACATGACCTACTGCGATCGCTGCGATCGCTACTTCCAGTCCTGGTACTCGTACCAGCAACACATCTCAAACTCTTCCAGTCACAACATTTGTGATGAATGCAATAAAGATTTTGATTCTTGGTCGGCTCTCAGACAGCATTACATCCAGAGTCCCAGACACCACTACTGTCGTCAATGCGATACCGATTTCGCAGTCTTCCAAGACCTGGACGCACATCGCTTGAACGCACACCACTACTGCAACACCTGTGATCGGTTCTTCCAGGACGACCTTGGCCTGCAACAACACAACCGCCAGTCTCATCTCTATTGCGTCGAGTGTCGACGTGTCTTTAGGTCCGAGAACAACCTACGTGCGGTGAGTTTATCATATTTTATCGTTCTCGACAGTCGACTGACTCTTGCCTCAGCATATGAACTCGAGCGTGCATCGTCCGAAGAATGTAGCGTGTGCATTCCAATTTCGTGGCTGCATGCTTTCCTTTGTTAGCAAGTCGGCGATGATACTTCACCTCGAGTCTGGGTCGTGCATGTCTGGTGCCGATCGCAACATGATCAATCGATGGGTCCGGCTGCACGATCATAACAATTCCATCACCGTTCCGTCGCGACTCCTTACCAACGGTGACAACACTCGTTACATCGCCACAGAGCGATCGTGGAATGGGTTTGCGTACGAGTGTGTGCTCTGCCACAACACTTTTGGGACGCTGGATGCCCTCAACCGCCATCTTGCGAGTCCAAGGCACCAAGAAAGAATATATCGCTGCCCTCTCACGACATGTCATGCGACGTTCAGCACGCTCAGTGGCCTGTGCCAGCATGTCGAGAGCGAGAGGTGCGGCGTGCTGAGATTCAAAGGTGCTCGCGAGGGTATGGATAACTTGTTGAGCGACATGCACAGATTGAGAATCCAAGGTGAGCGAGGTGTCGTATCTATCGAAACATTTGTTCTGAGTATGAAAATCAAGGTTGACTCGTACATCTTGAAAGTCCGTGATAGTTTCCCGATGGACTTCATTAGATTGCAGGTGGCGCCTGAAGACTTGACTTGATCCAGATGGCCGCCCATTCATAGTCTAGTGCCTCGTGCAAACACTATCAACTTGCTTAGTATAGCTCTTTCATTTGGCGGTCGTCTCCTCGTGATGATGGTGAATTTCATTGATGGGCCATGATCAGCACCTAATCGCTCGCCACCGTCCGACAAGGTTCGGAAAGTTACTTCAACGCCGGGTACAGTACCGACGGCGTTCCCGTTGACTTGACAGCGAGCACTCAACGACGCCACATGAAGTTGAGCCAGCGGCCACTCCATTTCTTCCATCTCCTCCTCCTTTGTCACGAGGTCGCCGCCAACACGGAAATTATCAACTTCTCGTCCCCTCGAGAGCGCACAGTTGATCTTCCTTTAGATGTAGTCGGAAATTGGTGTGTTTCCTACCACAGCTCGTTCGAGGGCCTCACGCTGCTCTGTTTTCATCCCGGCCAGGTCAACGCTCCATTCATCAGATAATGAGCGGCAATGGGCACTGGAGCCCGCTGCGCTTCATACACATCTCCATCAAGTGTGTGAACGAGACGAAAAGAGCGCACCGTTTCATCCCCCATTTTCGTGTCCCCACGAGCTGTGGCTCCTCCTGGACCTGGACGACGAAAAATGGTCATCCTACGCCACGTTCACTCTTCGCTTGTCCTGGTCTGCTTCCGTAAGTCTTTCATTTTAAATTGCATTACCTTCAATCGTCCTCTTTTTTTTTTTTTTTTTTTTTTCTTCCCGCCGTCAGGGTGTCCTTTGCTCGATGGATTCTGATTTTTAATTCATTCCAAACCACGGCACTTTTGATACGAACCCAGACCCCCGCGGAGTTTACGATAGCGGTCTACTCCCCACAAGATCTTCTCGCCCGACTATCAGAGCCAGACCTGATCTCGACCGCTTGGTCAGGGCGAGGGAACACCCACGGTCGTTCTTTCCCCCACACATCGTCGTCGACACCACACGCCCCCACCACGCGCTCCAGATACGCACGCATCCGCGCCGTGCACGCCGGCGTTCCCACCCCCGGTATCCCACCGCGTTCGTCTCCACTCTCGATCCCACCTCACCCTCGCATTCCCGTTCCCGTTCCTCACCCAGACAGCGATGTACGAGTCCATTCGGAATTATCGGTTGATGGAGAGGAAAAAGGAACGCGCGTGTCGTTCGTCGTGATCTTGGAACCGTTGTACCTGGGCGTACTTCCGGTTACTTTATTATCCACCGTGGGCGTTCTCATCACCACCGTGCTCGCCGCGATCGCGTTGGTTCCATGGATCATCGCCTATTTCGAACCGTTCGTACGACAAGCGAGGGAGGATTTGAATGCTGGAATGACACGAACGAGCAAGGAACGGTGATGCCCGTAGTACCTTGCGGTCAACATGCAGTTGATGCATGGCGGTGGCTTGATCTTGGGCTTCAAAGGATCAAGCAAACATGGGTCAATTCAATAAGCCCACTTGGCGCAAATACATGTTGACAGTATACTTGGAACGGGGGTGGTGATATCGATCGCAAACGTGATATATACTTGATCTAAATAAACCCGGTCGACCAATCACGGAACATACGTCCGACCCAACCTTTCACTACCATATTCCATGAGATCTCTTTTTGTCATTCATTCTTCCACTCAAGATTCTCAAACAATGCTTTCGAATTCGACTAAATGAACGGCCGCGAGCCAGGCGAGAATGATCTCCACTCGGGGGCCGTGAAGTGGGATGTTGATGTTCAACGCCTTCTTCTTGGTGTTATTGGACGCTTTTTCCGTCGCAGCCTGTGAAATCCGTTCTTTTTGTCTTGCTGCGACTGGGATGAGCAAGATCCGCGCGCAGTTCAGTGCTTCTGCAAGGTCTACACGGGCCTGTTTGAATGCAGAGGGCGTGTCGCAACCACGGGTATTCATCGAGGGAGTAGCTATACCCTGAACGGCAGACGATGTCGAGGCAAACGGAGTAGAGAAGTTTGAATCGGCAGTGTCCCCCGAGGAGGAAGACAATTCTTCGAACAGGGAACTGGATGGTGAGACGGGAGAAGGTGCTTCTATCGCGAGCCTGTTCGTCACGGACACGGACCCGGCACGCATCGCCGAGTGAGGCTGAATACCGGTTTTCCAACCTGATGCGAGACGCTCGAGTACTTCGATGAACTCGGCTTGAGCCATGGACCTTGGGGGGAGGAAGACGGGGTATCCCTCGAGTGCGTCGACGAGAACGGCCGTGCGCGTGAACGTCGTTAGGAGCGTCGGCAATTCCGCAAGCATGAGCTGGCATATCAAAATGGTGAAATGGGACTCCACGAGCAAGGGATGGTAGGTGGTGAACATGGGGGGGAGACTGGACTCTGCTCTGGCAAGGCCAGCTGGCCCTCCGCCGTGATTCCCAGGTCGCGCCATCTCTGAGAGTAAGAACGCAATCTCGACCCTCCGAAAAAGGTCGGCAGGCGCATCCCCGCTCGTCATGGACGGCGGTCCTTCGAGCGTGTCAAAGTGCGCGAGGAAGCGTTCGTGATCTCGAATGCACTTGCGTAGATAGCCACAAACGTCCTCGCGGAAGCTGTCCTTTCCCAACACGCTTCTGTAAGCGCGTGCCTTTGGACCTTCGCTTTTCCCCAAGGGGCCGTCTGGGTTGCCGATCTCGACACCACCGTATCGACCGTTGAGGAGATAGCACAAGCGTAACTCTGTACCGTCGGCGGTCGAGCCTGCCTTGTTCACGCCCTCGAGTTTCAAGATTGCTGCTTCGATGAGATAGAGCGCATGCTGCAAGTAGGTAGCACCCCTCAAGAAGAGCAATTGGGGTTCGATGGGATCGGGTGCGTCGGGTGATACGGAAGGGTGTACGAGGAGTGATTCCCCGTCTGGTCCTTCGACGGTGGATCCTTCGGCGGAATCGCTTGTACCATTTGGCGGTGCTCGTCCGTTGGTCTTGTGGTTCTTTTTTTTCTTTCCACTCTTTCCCCGTGATTCGGATGGTAGCTTGATGCCGCGGTGTGCTGTCCGACTTTTGCGTGCGGTACGTGCTTCCTTGAGGGCGTATGTGAAATCTCTGATGGCGGGGGTGTATTCATCGCGGAAACAGTGAACGATGCCTCGCGTTCGATAATATTCGAGTTGTTGTGGGTTTGTAGCGATCAGTTCGTCCAGAATCTGGGTGGTGGTTGATTCTGCTAGTTGTCTGTTTGCACTGTTTTGACGGTCAAAGGGATACATTTCGATCGTGGTTTGCGTACCGAGAGGGGATTTTTTCGTGAAAGAAGTGTACGTATTTTGCGTCGGCGTCGTTGGGATCTATGGACGGGGTCGGACGGGGACGCTGGATGTGACGAGTGATGGCATACCGTGTTTGAGGACTCGTTCTGCAATGTCGTCGAAAACGCTTCCTCCCTGCATGACCATGACGCTGCTGGCGATCTCGTCAGACTTGTAAGCCGTAGCGAGTTTTTGGACTGCGAGTGCACGCAGTCGATGGACGCGCATGGCACTCATGGCGATGTTTCTTCCTCCGCCCATGTTTCCGGAACCGTCGAGTCCAAGGCTCTGTGCGGTTGGCCATACGCCATGACCTCCACGGACGGACCCGAGAGCGGTGGGGGATAGACCCGAGGAGGCACGTACGGAGAGTTCGGCTGCCTCGTCGATCAGACGACGGATGGTCGTTACGTTGCGAAATACGCCTGGATCGATGGGAGGGGGGGTTGGTTTGCCTGGTACGGGACAGAGAAGTGGGGTGGAAGGCAGGGGATTGAAAATGCGATGGGGAGAGTCGATCTCACGTGGACGAGGGAGTGCACGAACGGTCGGATTGGCGATGCGGGGGTAGATCGTCTGTGGGTGTTTGAGGTTGGAGAGGGTCGAGGGGTCGAGGTTGAGGACGAGGAGGGACTCTAGCAATTCGAGGGGGAGCTGCAACCACGGACCCTGATGGCGAGTTGGTGGAGAGCGAGCGAGAGAGAGAGAGAGAGGAGACGACTGACGTGGTATGAGCTGATGTACTTCCAGTGCTTGTTTCTGCTAATGCAAAGCACTGGATGGTCTCCGTCCGACTGTTCCGTTTGGCCCTTCTTCTTCTTCTTCTTCTTTCTCTTCTTTTTCCGGTCGTCGACTTGGGGGTTCATGTCGTAGGTGACAGTCACATCTTGTCACATTGTTCGGATATCAAAGATAGCTTGATCCCGGGCCGGTCCGCTTATCTTTCGTAAAAAAAGCCTATAAAAGACTGTCCAGTGGCCTATCAGCCTCATGGCCCCTTCTGCCGCCCTGCTTGCTGCTCCCACCGTCCACAAGACGAAGGGCAAGAATCATCCCCTCGACCCCCTCACCGCTGACGAGGTCTGTCTTCCGATTGGTCCTACAGCTCCACATTAAAAAGACCGTTTAGATCAATGCGGTCACCCTCGCCATCAGGCATCACACCACGTCAAACACGCCCATCAAGGCAGTACGTTTCATTACGTGCACTCTCCTTCTCCCTCCCAAGAAGGACGTCCTTGCCGCACTCGGCATTCCCCTCACTCCCGGCGCCAAACCAGAAGCGCCCGTTGACATCATCAGAAAGGCAGAGTCCGATGTCAGTCCTCTCCTAACCTATCCGTTCACGTCCTCACCCACCGCCAGTTCCTCGACGTCATAAACGGGTAAGCTTCCCATCCCATCCCCATTCCCTTTTACGACCGTTCTCGCTCAGCGGCTGCTACAACGCCGTCCTGACTCTCAATGGCGGAGAATGGGAAGTCGACTCCATCGACCAGATCTCAGAGGGCTCAGAACCCCAGATCACCGTCGAAGAACTCACCATGTGCGAAGTCATCGTTCGCAACGACCCCAAAGTACAAGCACTCGCCAAGCAAGTCGGTAAGCCCTCTTTCACCCCCCCCCCCCGACGCTCGACACGCTGACCATCACAGGCGTCGAACCTCACGAAATCTTCGCCGACGGTTGGGCCATTGGCTATGATGACCGTTTCCCGAAACATCAGCGTCTTCAACAAGCCTTCCTCTTTGCACGCTTCTCAGAGCACGACAATTTATATGCACATCCTCTTGTCAATCTTGTTCCTCTGAGCTGTCTTCTTCACGTCATTTTTGACTCCAAGCGTATTTTTAGGATTTCATTCCAGTCATTGACTCGGTGGCAGAAAAGGTCGTCCAAATTGACTTTCCCCCGGGATATAGGCACACCGCACAAGGAACCCACACACTCAGCATCGACACCACCGAGCCCCTTGGCCTCTCGGACGAAACTTTTGCAAAGTCAAATCGCGAACGGATACCTCCTCCACTCACTCCCTTCGAGTTCCTTCCAGATCTGATGGAACAGGCAGACCCAACGTACAAACCACGCCAAGACGTCAAGCCTTTACACGTCTTGCAACCAGAAGGCGTATCTTTCACGATGAACGGTCATACCCTAGAATGGCAAAAGTGGAAGATGCACATCTGTGAGCGTTTCCTTCGTTCTAGTCAATGACGTAATAATATCTCTCTCTCTCTCTCTCTCAGCCTTCACTCACCGCGAGGGCGTCGCGTTATCGACGATCACATACAATGACGACGGAGAGATTAGACCCATATTTTATCGTCTCAGTCTCGTGGAAATGTTGGTACCCTATGGAGCACCCGAATTCCCTCATTCCAGGAAATTCGCATTCGATTCGTGGGTCATCAGCTCATTCAACCTCGAGCACTGACTTATTTGGCTACAGCGGCGAATATGGCATGGGCACCATGGCCAACGATCTCTCTCTCGGATGTGACTGCCTAGGAAAGATTCACTATCTGGTACGTAAACGCGTAATCGATCAGAACGCTCACCGATCCCCATCACAGCCAGGTGCATACGTAACCCATGCTGGAACAGCGTTCGTCATAAAGAACGCGATCTGCATTCATGAAGAGGATGCTGGTGTCCTCTGGAAGCACACTGACTACCGCCCAGGTGGTCGTTCTCACACCGTAAGAAGTAGACGTCTCGTGGTCAGCATGGTCTGCACACTTGCCAACTATGGTCGGACCGTTATCGTTCTTTCCCGGGCCGTCGTTGACGTGCCTTGACAGAATACATTTGGAACTACTACTTTTACCAAGACGGCAACATCGAGCTTGAGATTCGGCTTAGTGGGATTTTACAAGTTTATCTTGCTGGTCCTAACGAACCCACTCCTCACGGAACTGTCGTTGCACCAGGTGTAAATGCGCACGTCCACCAACACATCTTTTCAATCCGCGTGGACCCAATGCTCGATGGGATCCGCAACTCCGTCATCGAATCTGACATCGTCTCTCTCGATGCGCCGACAGGTTCGAAAGAGAACTTTGCGGGTAACGGCTTCTGCGTCAAGGAACGCGTCCTCACGGATCAAGTCAAAGACGGCGCACGGGACTTTGACTGGGCCGCCGAGCGTCGTTGGAAGATTGCGAATCTGAACAAGACCCATTACGCTTCCGGGAAACCGTCGTCGTACCAGATCATGATGAAGGGAGGTTTACTTCCTCTTATGTCGAAGAGTGATTCATGGATTGCTCGTCGTGCTTCGTTTGCGCACAAAGCACTTTGGGTTGTGAAGGATGTCGAGGAGCCAAAGGGTGGAAGGATGTGGCCAAGTGGAAAGTATGTACCACAGACTCGAGAGGAACCTAAGGATTCTGTTGGCAGATGGGTCAAGGAAGGACAAGGCAGCATCGACAACGAGGACATCGTGCTTTACCTTACCGTCGGTGCGTGCCCCTCACCTCTGATTCTCTTTGGGCAACTCGTTGAAACGATCGCATCGCAGGTACGACGCACATTCCACGCCCCGAAGACTGGCCAGTGTACGTATATGATTCACGTCCAGAAGCGTCGTTTCTGACTCTTGACTTTGCAGTATGCCCGTGGAGCACGTCAACGTCTGCTTCAAACCCAACAGCTTCTTCACCAAGAACCCGAGCATGGACGTTCCTGGTACCAAGGACGTACACAGCACGCCTGCATTCCCCAACCAGCACCACCGGAATGGCTCGAACGGAACGAATGGTTCGACGACGTGTTGCGGACATTAATGGAAGCACTTATGTATCATGCAATGTATAAACAACGTGTTATCTCTCCCCTATGTGTTCTTGACTCTATGTCTTTCTTGTATCTAGCACGAGTCGTGTAATTTCTTGCCGTGCATCGCGTCCTTGTGATATTCGAGCACCGATCCAACAAACGGAGTACTCGCGATACAACAATGAGTGTCGTTCCTTGTACGAAGCCCCGGTCGACGGGATATATAGATAACAAGCTCGATCCGCGGAACGAGATCGACTTTAGAAACTCAACCCCTGCACGGTCGGACGGCTGACGTCGCCGTCGAGCTTCCACACGTCGCGTTTCTTGCTCGCGTTTCGCGAGGCGGGACGAATCCCACCCACCACCACGCCTGCACGTCCTTCTCCGGCGTCTGCATCTTGCTTCCCGGCCCGTAGCGTGGGCGAAACACCGAGAGAAGCACAGAGCGCCTTGTACCGGGTACGAATCTGGTGCTGCAGTTTCGACAAGTCGATCTCGACCTCGTCCCCCGACGAACGTGAGTCCGAGTCCGAGTCTGAATGTGACCGTGTCGACGCAGGCGAAGGATTGACGGTCGGAAATTGGCGAACGAGGTCGAGGAGATGGCGAATATGATGAACGACACGTCTGGTGGGGACGAGGGGATCGTTAGTCTGTCAATCAGTCGACGTTCGGTCGTGGCATCGAGGAGGGGAGACTGAACTGATCTTGTTGTCCACGCTGTGCGTAGATGGCTTGCCACGTCGACGCAAACCCTTCGTAGAACCCGATCTCTTCCCAGATCTCGAAACCTTTTTCACGGCCGAGGGCGCGCCCTTCGATCAGACCATGTATGCGGCCGTGGTCGAAACCGTCCGTGTAGCCAGCGTCGTAGAATCTGTTGGCGAAAGGGGTCGTTTAGAGATGCGGACGAGAGAGAGAAAGTCGAGCTTGCGGACGTCTGTTCGAGGTGGACGAGCTCCTCGAGGTCGAAATTATCTGCCATGTCGATGGTGGAGAGAAGAGCAGATTCGTTTTACAATTTCGTTGGTCAATGTACTACGTCTTTCTTCTCAAGTCTACGGCGACGTTCAAGCCTTTAGTTTAGCCACACGCAATCCGCACATCCTTCGCTTCGCCCCTCTGGAGTGGTTGTTGAGACCTCCACCGAAAGCCCAGCTCGCGTCCCTCCACGACTGTCCGTCCCGTTCGATTCGAACGGCATACTCTTTGAGTGGCTTTGCACCCCCCGGCTTTCCGCGCCAAGTCAGATCTAGAGGAACGCTCCACGACTCAAACTCACGTGTTCTCTGAGATATTCAGTCACGTCCACGACGAAGCCATCGATGACGACGAGGTGTCGTGCAGGGTTCGACGCGGCGTACGCCTGTGTCTCCTCGATGGTCCACGCATGGCCACACCACGGTTCGTCTGCTTCGATCGTCGTCGTTTCTTTCCCTTGCGATTTCTGTTTCATGTAGTGCCTGGCTTCATCGATGTCTTCTTGCCGCGCACGTCGAACGGACGTGACCAGACCGAGATAGTGAAGACAGTCGATGACCCACTTCGACGGATCCCAATCCAGCTTGGATGGACCAGACCTATAATCATGGGGAAATGCGTGCTAGCCAACCAACGGTGAGCGTCCCTTCGAAAGCGGAGCGGGGATACGTGTCTGACATGCTAAAGGAAACGAAGACGTCAACGACCCTCGCACGACGGGGCGTGTTGACGACTCACGAAATTATGATTCCCCTCTCCGCAAGTCAGGATGGACAACAACTGGAGGATCGCGTTATCCTAGTCCGATCGATGGAACGGGGGCGTACCAGATTGCTCTTGGACGTGTCTTCGTCAGAGTACGGTTGCAAGCCGTTCCAGTGTGCTAAACTGTCGATTGCTCGATCCGAGGTACCCGAGTCGTAACGTTCTTCACTCACGAATTCACGAGAAAGGTAGCATGCCAGACTTGAGGAGGATGTCAAGTCGGAGACTCCTTTGGTATGATCATAGACTCACTCGCCAATCTGGTCACCAATCCCCCGTAGATAAATGCACCGACGGGATCTCCCCAACAATGGCCTAGGCACACCGGGACGACGAAACCGAGAACGATTGCGATTGGAGCTGAAAAACCTCGAGACGTGCTCGGAGCAACGTTATGACGGCGTACTGACCATAATGCTTGTGTTGAAAACGGACGACTTCTCGTGTTCTGATCAGGACCAGAGAACGGAATGTCTCTCACTCACGCGGATCGCCATCGAGGTCTTCCTGGTCGACGGTGCTGATACGCTCATACCTTGGTTTGAAGAAGATCCAACCCATATGGGAGTAAAAGAATCCACGTGTGGCTGCATATCTTTTGGGTTGCGGCAAGGTCAATCTACGTCCACTCTTTGAATGATATCAGAGCTCACGGGTCGTGAACAGGATCGTCCGTAAACCGCTTTTGAAGCTCGGTGAGAGCACCTCATGATGCAAGAAGAATGCCTTACATGGTGCAGACGGTGACGAAGACACCTGCGTTCTCGTCAGTTACTACTGTTCCGTAGGACGGGGAGATCATGAGCCTACCACCACTGGACAAATGGTCAACAAATTGGGCAGTCGAACGTGATTGTGTCCACGTACCTTGATAGACCCTTGGCAAGCGCTCGAGCCAAGAGCGATGAGTACCACTCGCACCGGAAGGCTCGCTCGAAAGGCACGATGCGAATAAAGCCTGTGATAACCGATGGTCACGCTTTTCATCGGATGGTGAGTACACACGCGCTCGCTCGTTCTCCCATGTGCTCACCCAAAGTCAGCCAACAGCCAGAGTATGAAAGACATGCACAACGTCGCACGGGCGACGCGAGTCGGGGGTATCCAGCAAACCCCGAGAAAGGCGGCGACATGAACGGAAACAAACAGCACGATGTTGCTCCACCAAACTTTTACTGGTCGGGTCGTCATCCTGGTGGGACCGTGCTCGAAGGAAAGGGTTTCTTTCGACCTCCACTACGCTCGGATGGTGACTTATATACGTATGGGACCAAGTTTACGCCGCCGCGATCTCCCCCCCCTTCGTCCTGGAAGCACGTCACGCCTTGATGATAGAAGCTTTCGATGTAGTAAGTAATCGATCCGTTCGTCATTGGCTTTGGTCAATATGAATCATCTCCCGGAAAGTCTCTGCTACCGACACCTGGCTCTTGGTGAGTTGTCGCGAAGCACGCTATCGACCGTATGGCGTACGGTCCCGGCGCGGGCCGAATCCGAATGGCGAATCCCACCTGGAAAATAAATTCGGGTCGACGCTCGCAAGTGCTCGAAGTTGGGAAGCGCCGAAGCTCGCCTCTCGCACCGCCAGTCCGTCGACTAGCAGTCAATGCTGGCCGCACTCGAACCCACCGGATGAAACCATCAGTCCGCACGCCCCGTCGCCGGTGTGTTCTCATTGTAGTATAGCCCGTTCGCCGGAGACCCCGCTGTACGCACTAATACCCCTATTCTCTTCGAAATTCGATGCCACAGACCATTTTCGTGATCTCTAGTGCCGACTTTCTCGCAAGTAGGTCTTCAACCGGAGTCCGGCGTGTGCGAGCCTGCATGACGCGTTGACAACGATCTCGATATCCCAGAATGATAATTTTGAAATATGCCGACGGGCATTACTACAGGGTCGTTCGAGTCCAACGAATGCGCGAATCCGCCACTGTTTTGTACTCGAAACCGCGAGTTCTCCGACTCGAGTCGGACCGTCAGATCTATGGCTGCAAGCGACCGACACGGCAAAAGCTTGCCACGCAGTGTCGCAATGAGATCCCTACTCCGTGTGCGACGCAGGCAGCAGCAAGTCAAACTCCCCAGCAACGAGAGCGACTTCAGCCGATAGCCTCACGCCTTGCACCCCAGCCCATTTCTGGATACACACACGCAGGGTATTCACACAGGGGTTGGGATCTGAATCCAGATGCAACTTGACCTACTCTAAGTTTGTATGTTTGCATCCAGCGTCACCTTTTGCCTTGTGTATAACTACCATCCGCAGAGCCTACCATTCGGAGTGGATGTCGCTCTACCGTTTTCGGTGGCGTAAGGAGTCGTAAACATGTCCTAGACTCAGCGCGATTCCATCCTTCCCGTCGGGAGCTCAAAGTTCTACAGTGACCAAGCTTACTTGATCAACCGACCGTTGGCTAACGAGTCCCGCCGAATCCTATAAAGCAAGACCAGGGCAGGTAGATATCATTCGTCCAACACACCTTCATTGAATCTGGCTTACATATAATCGGCAGGTCTCTCGCGAAGACCTTTTTTGAAATTATTTACCGTCATCACCTCCTGGTAGACCTCCCCGACTAGCCTTGACACCGGTTGCGATTATGTCGCTTTCGATGTCATCAAGGCGCCTCCCTTTCTGAAGAGCAACTTTCTTACCGCCGTCTGCGCTCATCGATGTTTTGTCGTATGCTGCTGAGCGGTATCCGTCATATGAGCTCAGCTTCGTGACTTCCTCCGTTCATGGCCAAGGCTTTCAGCTAGTTCAACCAGAGCGCGCGCAAACTCGAATTGTTGTAAACAAGCCTGCCGAGTCTCAACACGACACCCTCATGGAATTTGCCCATGTCCCTTGTCCTTGCAAGGAATATTCAGGGACGGTCTTGAAGCTTGTGGCCTTTAAGTTCTATCGTGTAGATGATCGATCGACGTCTGGCAGGCAAGCCTGAGGATGTACATAACCACAAGGGACCGGGACCTTGTCCAGGTTAGCTTACATTCATATCCATTGTTTTTGATACTCTGTGGAAAGCTGGTATGTATGAGCAATGTTCGATGACGCAAGGGTGGGTATTATGTACTTGATGAGATGACTTCCTTCGAAAGATTTCGGAAAGTTTCCGAGAAGGGTATTATATCCAAGTTTAAAAGGCTATACTATATGGTATCGTCCTCGACGTTCACTGCCCAGCGTAGTAAAACCGTGCTCCAGAATCGTAATCAGATTCATCATAGTGCGCTAGTGCGATCCATCAATCCTCTCACTCGTCTACTCAGTCGCTCGGCCTCCATCTTACGCTCTAGCACCTGCTGTGCCGGCATGTCCTTGCGCCGCATCCACCCCCTGATCGTCTTGCCCTCGCTCTCGGTGCGTTTCGCGCGCAGGGCGGACAAGTCGACGACACGAGGCGATGAGGAAAATTTGATGACGTCCCGGTAAAGCATTTTCGTTTCAGTGGCGAGGGAGCGGATACTAAGTGGCGGAGACGGAAGATCCGATTCGGACTCTTCGGAATCAGAGAGGGTCGATGGGTCCAAAGGTGGCGTGGGAGGTACGTGAACTGGTTCTGCAAGGGGCGGTAGGGCTTGGATCTCCTTTAGCAGGTCTTGGCCTTTGAGATACGAATTCTCTGTCCGTAGGAACCTCACCGTTCCACGGAAGGCCTCGATCTATATGAGTGGATGAGATGCTGTGAGTCGGGAATCTTGTAGCATAACGCACCTGTTCTAGCAGATGAGAGGTTTCGACACTCCCTTCAATGGGTGCACTATCTGACTCGGCAGGTTGGTTGCCGGCGGCTGTCAGGCGAAGGCGTTGAGCATCCCAATACAACTGGCGCTGAAAGAGTTCGCACCTTGTCTCTCTGGTGCGGCCATACTCTTGAGCTTAGCGTTATCCTGCTCAAGGGCATCCAGGTCGGCCTGCAGCTGCTCCATTGCTTCCTCATACGCTCGCTCCTGTTTCCTCGCCTTCGAGAGCTCGGTCTCAATCTCAATGATCGTATCCGCTTGCCTCTTGCTCGCTTCCATGCGGCGCTCCATAAGCTCAATTTTAACAGTTGACTCTTGGATTGTCTGGTCTCTCGTTTTGAGACTGCGAACGAGACCCTGAATCTCGTCTTGTAACTGTGCAGCTTTGCGCTCTGCCTCGATGTTGACCGCTGTGTTCGCTCGGATTTCGTCGACACGCTCGGTCCACGGCGGTGTACCGGTGACTGTCAAGCGTGACCAGAGTCATGGATGGTCGACAGCACGGAAGAAGATACGTACTCTTGACAACGTTCTCTGGTTCGAGCATAACGGGCAACAGTTTACCACACTCTCCTGCAAGCTGTGTGATGGCTTCGCCGACTGCGTCCCAGAAAGATGCACCGGGACGCAGGTCTTTTGCGACAGTCGACACAGCTGTTTGCTTGGCATACGAAAGTACCGTGGCAAGCTGGAACGAAGATTTGGCACTTCGAGCATCGCCAAGGTGAGGAATGACTTGTTGAGCAAGCTGTGGACGTCAGATGATTAGTCTGTGACGTTCTCGTCAAGGTCTGGAAAAAATCGAGCGTACGGAGATCCCAAAATTAACAAGCTCGGGGACGGTATTACTCAGTGACTTCAGTTGACCTACGAGATGCGCCTTCATTACTGATGAGTCCCGAATAACGTCCTCCAACCGTTTAGTAAGTTTTCTGGTTTGGAGGCGTGAGCTTCTCTTGGAAAGAAAAAGGGAATAATATCAGGGTACTAACTTGGAGAGGACCTTCGCACTCTTGCATTGATCGAGAAGCTTCTGAAGAGGCTCGAAAAGCTCGTGTTCTGGATCGTATCCACCCATTTCCAGAACCACATCTTCATCTCGCAGGATAGCTGCGACTGACGTTTTCGTTAGACCAATTGAAGCAGCGAATATGTCAAGATCAAGGTCAAATGAGAGAGCATATCCCAATTCTCGTTCGCCTAAATCTTGTTCAAATCCGTTGAAGTAGGTCTCGGCAAGATGATCGAATTGTGCTTGCAACCTACGCCGCATAGGGATTAGATTTTATGCGACTTCTGAAGTGCGGGTCCTCACTTCATGATGTCGCTCACAAACTCCATTTCGCGGAATCCATCACGTCTTAGAAGATCAATATGCATATCGATCCGTTTCTCCATAGGTGCAATTTCGGGGTAGATGCGGCCGATGTTCAAGAATGAGGTTGGATCACAACGGCGAAGGATTGCAGCGAAGCGCTTGCATAGAATGGCGAGACCGGCGGCATGACCTCTCATCTACAACTCTATGTCATACGAGTAGCGTGCAATTGAAGAAACCATACTCACCTCACAGATACCTACAATAGTGTCAGACACATCCCCGTTTAGAGAGTCAGGGAGCCCGTGTGCCTGTCCGACGACGGTATTGATAAGATCAATCTTCAGCCCCACGCGTTGGAAGAAGAGATAACAGCTTGTAGCATCACTGTCGCTCTCTACATAGAGTTGCGGCAAGTATGGCTAATCCACAAAAACTCAGTATTTTAAGAGAAGAAATAGACGTTGATGTTACCTGCACAATTCCGAGCAATTCCCTGCTTTCTTTCGCCTCCAGTTTGCGTATCTCGAGTTCAACGATCTTTGCTTGATTCTTGGCAGCGGATGACTGGAGCTTGAGATTGAGCGACATCATTACTGCAGTTTGCGATGCTGCTGTGGCAGACTCGTGTTGTGCCGTTTGGGTTTGTGTCCGCAAGTTGTCAAGTTCACTGGGCGGTATGGTCACACGAGTTCACGTTGAATCACTGAGTAGAAAGTTACCCTTGGAGCTGTAGCACAAGCTCTCGGAACTGAGCGATAGTGTTCTCCAGATCTTGACAGGCATCTTCCAACGTCGAAATCTTTTGTGCGTGTTCTCGGACCTGGGAGTCCCTTGAGTCTGAACCAGTAATCAGATCTATCATACTTGCTGGCGTGGGCATGATACGCACCAATCTCTTCTTGCAGCGCTCTCTCCGTCTCGATGTGATTTTCTTCCAGTTCGTCATTGAGCTCCTTGAGAGCTTCAAGGTCCTCGATGGTGATACGCATCTCCTCAATCTTTTCCCCAAGCATGAGATTCCGCTCAGTGAGTTGCACGAGCATCTCTTCTGCTCCAAGTGCATCATCAAGCTGGGCTTTGAGGTCTTCAATTTGCGTCTCAGCATTGGAGAGCTTGATGAGAGTCGTTTCATATTGGCCTGTTGTGGGGGGTGTATCAAATGCAACGTAAATAGGGAAATGATGAATAGAGTCAAACCTTGAAGATCATCGATGCTCGTGATGTCCTTCTCCATCTCGGCAATGTGGCGGCGCTGTTCTTGTTCGGTTTGCTGAGACATGTCTCGAAGACTAGTAGAGTTAAAATAGAAGAGGACGATGGTGAGCTACGTACCGAATGAGTGCCTCCTTCAAACGTTCATTGTGCTTTTCAAGTTGAATGTAAGCCAGTGAAGATACCGCATCTGCTTCGCCCTCTTCCTCAGCTGCTACCTCACCGTCAATGTTATCATATTCCAATCGACAAGTACTCACCGCCACCATCTTTCAGCACCTGCAGCTCTACCTCCACCTGGGCCAACTTTTCCTTCACCTCTTCCAATTCTCCCTGGGCCAATTCTGCCTTCTCTTCCGCGACCTCTTTATCCAACATGGCCATTTCCAACTGCTCCTGGGCATCGATCCCCCTCGTGTCAGAGAGCTGAGCAAGCTGTTGGGCGTCGGCCAGTTCGCGTCGGGTGGCAATAAGCTCGGTTTGGAGCTGATTAAGCTTGGCCTGGAGCTTCGGACGGAGGGCGACAAAAGATTCCGCTTCGGAGAGGCGAGTTTCGAGCTCACGGATATGGCGGGCGTCATCTGCTCGCTTGGCGTCGAATACTCGAGTTCGTGCACGAAGTTCTTGAAGGTCGACATCTTCTGCGGAGCGCTGCATTGCTGAGTGAGTAGCAGCGAGTATCACATAAAGACGAGACAGACGGTAGCAATGGGTGAAGACGGCTCTCTCGTTATAGAAACTGCTCGCATATGTCCAGACCCGTGAGCGAGAGAGGGGGAGGTGCGGGTTGGTGCATTCGCCAAAGAAGATGATGATGTGATCTGGGCGGGAGGTAACAACGAAGCAGGCTCTGGAACTGGAGATTGTTGGAGAGACTGTAGCTGAGGTTGAGGCGATGCAGTCTGGGGAGCAAAAGGTGATAGTATGGAATTTCTTGAAGCTGGGATGGTGATGGACGCGTCATGGGGCGAAGATGACGACCGGGCCAGGGGTGGTGGTGCCGTGGTACGCGTAGAGAGTAGGGAAGGGCTGAGGGGTGCACCCTCGACTGTTGATTGGCGAGGGAAGGACTTGCGCGGCTGGAGGGAGAGTGACGGGAGGCGTTTCGCGGGGGATGACGGTGGTGCAAGTCGAGATATATGGGAGCTTGACCGGTCAGGTGGTGAGAGCATGGAGGTCGCGGATGGTGGGGGTTTGACCGGACTTGACGAGCGGGAAGATGAGGTTACGCTCGTAGCTCCGGAGCGTAATGGAGTGGGCCGGGTGAGGCTGGTGCTGGGAGTACGCTGATGGCCTGCCATGGACCGCGAAAGGTTCGTTTGCGCTCGCTAGACGTGATGCATGATTTCCGCCGATCGTTGTCGTCAACAATGAAGACTCACGGTCACTGATGGTTGCTCAGGTTCAGCCGCGAGGACCTTGACTTGACTGGGACGAATGAACACGCCATGAAGTGGTTTGCAAGAGAAATACGCGATGCCTTGAATGGAACCATCGTTCTTTCCCTTTGGCTCGAAGAGTTCGATACCGACCCATTTGCCCGGCGCAAAGGAGGTCGTTCCACAGAAACGGACGATCCCCTTGCCGGTTGAGATCTCTACGAGAGCACCGATTGGAGGGTCCACTGTAGACATTCGTGGCAAACGCCCGGCCTACTTTTGTAGACCCAGACGACCTAGAAACAACAGAAGGTAGTAGACTTTGGTTAAGCGGAGGCCTATGCCCCACTGTGGCGGTGCTACAGTCAGATTGCAAGTGACACATCCGTGACACTAATGTCACGCCCGGCTTCCTCGCTGCGGGCAACAGTGAGCAACCCACCGTCAACGTCCTCGTCGCATCGGGACCCTGCCAGCTCGTCGTCCTCGACAGCGTGTACAAATCTTGGGCGTCTTATCGCTAGTGGACGCTCAAATGCAAAACGGACGTCATGCACAGGGTGAGGCCGCTCAACGTTCAGCTCCCGTCCGTTTGCTCACGTTCTGTCAACTCTTTCGTTTAGGCGTCGATTCGCTCTCTCTGTCTGGTCTCAGAGAACGGGCAGGTTCTGACATCGAATCCGATAATGTCACCGAACGTGGTTGGACGTCCACCACCGTCTCTGACCCGTCGTCAAATCAAACAACAGACGGACGCGGTGAGCCCACCGGAAATCACCCCAATGGAAAACACCATAGCTCGGATGAAACACTCCCCGATCCTCTACCCATCATCCCCTACTGGTCTGCTAAACGACACCTCACTTGTGGCAATCCCGCACCTCATTCTCCCGATTGTGCAAAACTCTTCCCATGGCGTGGTTCGGCCCCTGGAAAACTGAAGACTGCAAATGCCGCTCTTGTGCTATGTCTGAACATAGATGTAGACCCTCCAGATATCATCAAGACCAGTCCTTGTGCGGTCCTTGAGTGTTGGGTCGATCCGCATACAATGCCATCACATAAAGCACTGGAAGCCATCGGCACAAACCTCCAGCACCAGTTTGAGGGTCTCAGTCTCAAAATCCCTTACAAACCAATATTAGATCCATCGTACGAGGACCTGCGTCGATTCTGCCTGAATTTGCGTAAACAAGCCAAAGACGAAACCGTTTGCTTCTATTATAACGGTCATGGTGTCCCTAAACCCACCCCCAGTGGAGAACTCTGGTGCTTCAATCGCAACTACACGCAATATATCCCCGTTTCACTCATGGAGGTACAGAGTTGGCTCGGGTCTCCAGGCGTTTACATCTGGGATTGCTCAGCTGCTGGTAATCTTCTGACTAATTTCAACAATTTCGCTGAGCGCCGCGATCAGGAAGTGTTTACCACTCGTGGCGGATATGTCGATGGCATGCAACCTTACATGAACTCTCTCCAACTCGCAGCATGTCTTGCACACGAACAACTGCCCTCGTGTCCAGAGCTCCCCGCTGACATTTTTACTTCTTGCCTTACTTCCCCCATCGATATCGCTCTCCGATACTTCATCATGACCCATCAGCTACCCAACAACATCACACCAGACATGGTAATGCAGCTTCCCGGTGATCTCAAGGATCGAAGGACGCCTTTAGGCGAGCTCAACTGGATATTCACGGCCATTACGGATACGATCGCATGGACCACCTTTCCCCGAGATGTTTTCACGCGCTTATACCGCTCTGACCTTCTCATTGCATCTCTGTTTCGCAATTTCCTTCTGGCAGAAAGGATCATGAAAAATTATCATTGTACCCCACACACTTATCCTGCTCTTCCTGCTACAAACACACATACCCTCTGGGCTGCATGGGATCTTGCTGTTGATACATGCCTACGACAGCTTCCTGAGCTGCTCGAGAAGAACCCCACAACCGCAGGTGCTGCAGCGAATTCTGCAAGGCAAATGGGTACCAGCGGAGGACCGGTTGGTCAAGTTGGCCAGCGTGGCGTCAATGGTCCGCAGGCCGAGAAGCCGTATCAGTACATACCAAGCAGATTCTTTACGGACCAACTCACGGCCTTTGAAGTTTGGATATCTCGAGGTGGGTCTGCGCTCACAAAGCGAGGGCCATTGTCACTTCCACCTCAGAATTGTGGTGGAGGCTTCGACAACACAGAGGGTATAAATGGCTCTGCGACCAGCCTTGATGGAACCTCCACTTTCCCTGGTCATCAAACTGACCGGGACCTGGTGCCGCGCAAGCCGCCGGATCAACTACCCATTGTCCTTCAAGTTCTTCTTTCCCAGCCTCACAGACTTCGAGCTCTCATTCTCCTGTCTCAGTTTGTTGATCTAGGACCATGGGCTGTCAACCTCGTTCTTACAATTGGTATATTCCCGTACATCTCCAAGCTATTGCAAGCCGCGGGTCAAGATCTGCGTCCTGTGCTCATCTTCATTTGGGCGCGCATCCTCGCGGTTGACCCCAGTGTCCAAGTCGACCTGCATAACACTCAAGGCTTCAAGTACTTCGCCAATGTCCTGGCACTCACAGAGGACCACCCCCAACATGCTCTTCCCAACAGCGCGGAACACAAAGCTATGTGTGCATTCATCCTTGCTGCCGTTTCTCGGGATTATTACAATGGTCAAATGGCCTGCTGGAGAGAGCGTGTGTTCGACAATTGCTTCGACAAACTAGACGAGGGTGACTTTTTGCTCAGGCAGTGGTGTGCCCTGTGTATCGCCCAAATATGGGAAGGCAATGACGAGATCAAGGTCTACGGAGTCGACAGGGGCACTCAGGACAAGTTAATCCTGATGTTGTCTGATGATTCGCCAGAGGTCAGGGCTGCCGCGCTGTACGCACTCGGCACGTTCATGGGTGCTAGTGGGTCTGCAAATCAGGCGAAACAGGGAGGTGGGGGTACCGGAACGCAGTATCAACTTGAAGAACGGATTCACTTCCGTATGGAAGTCGCTGTTGCCACTGGCGCCACACTTGCCGTGAAGGACGATGCGAGCCCTATGGTGCGCAAGGAACTCCTTACCCTCATCAGCTGTCTTGTCAAGGAGTGGAGAGGTTATTTCGTGATATGTGCATGGATCTATTGGGAAGAGGACAGGAAATGGCGTTCCGACCCAAGTACACAGCCCCATGAGGAGGAAATGACCTCAGTTGCTGTTGCTGAATGGTTGGATGTGTTCGGGGATGACGATGGCGCACGAGAGGAAAATCGCGTTCTGCTTTCATCGTTTTTCACGATCTTTGTGGGCCTACTGGAATTGACAACCGACACATATCATGAAGTTGCCACCCTCGCGCAGACAATCACGGACTATATTGTAGCTCTTCTATTGGCTTCCCCATTCTACCGCCTTGATTGTACGACTCTCAATGTACCACCTCCGCAAGCAGATCCCAGAGGTAGCTCAGGCGGCGCTCACTCTCGTGTCTCATCTCTCCAGTCATCGCCCCTTATGCAACATCCGCCATCACCAGTACTTTCTCGTTCGGGGGTGATTCGCAGCGAGAGCATGACAAGCACGCTGTCCTCAGGCGTCACCTCCACTATTCGACGTACATCCTCATTTGCTAACGCCCTCCGCAACCTCGCAGGCGGTATCACCTTCCCGTCTACCGAAGATACCCGGGCTCCTCCGTCTCCAAACCCACCTTCTCAACCTCGCCCCGACTTCCTTGCTGCTTCCAGACCACCTTCACCAAACTATAATCTCGCACAATATACGTCGCCTTATTCTCGTCCCGCTACGCCCAGTGCAATGAACTCAATCATCGTAGCCTCGCAACCTCCTTCCCCCACACAATACAGAGCACACCCTGATTATCTTCCGTCACACGTTATGGAAGCGCTTATGGAAGAGGACATGGTCAGGCTGCGCTCACGCCGGCGGGTAGCAACACACGGGAGAAGAGGCGGACCTGGCCTTGGACCAAGTGGTGATCTGCACAGTCCGAGCGGGAGTGTATTTTCAGTTGATTCAAACGGGAGCAATGTTCCGCTTGGATGCGGAACCGGGAATGGACTTCGAGACATCTTGCCATTGAAGAGCTCGTTCTTTGATTGGTGCTGTGAATATTTCAAAGAGCCACAGATGAGGGTATGTTGTATTTCCTTGTGCTGTTCTTCCCCTGCTCACTTGTCCGATCGATCTCAGCAAGCGGAGGCAGACGAACCTGGTAGTGTTCAATATAATTATCAGGTGTGGA
The DNA here is from genome assembly GCA_038090035.1 of Xerocomus nothofagi. Classification (NCBI taxonomy): domain Eukaryota; kingdom Fungi; phylum Basidiomycota; class Agaricomycetes; order Boletales; family Boletaceae; genus Xerocomus; species Xerocomus nothofagi. The sequence goes on along the minus strand of JBBPLY010000006.1, from coordinate 19,031 downwards.
GGCAGCAACGAAATGAGCATGTGATCGCAGAAACACAGACGCAAGCAACTTTGGCGGGTGAGTTATATCTTGGAGTTGTATTGTCCCACCGAACTGACATGGCTACATCCACAGAGCATTCTCGTTGGGATCGACCGGTGGCCAACTTACAAGTCAGCAACAGCCCACTTTGCATGACTCTGCATGCATATGAATCTCATCTCGTTGTCGCAAATGACACGGATATGATCAGGTTCGTTGGATGCGCTCCCGTAAACAATTATGTATTTAGCTTGCTCTAGCGTTTGGGATTGGTCCCAACGAAAGCGGTTGAACTACTTTTGCAACGGAAATCCCAGAGGAACAGGCATAACATCGTTACATATTATTAACCAAGATGTAGGGGGTATCATCATGGCAGGTTCAGGTGTGTAATTTTTCGTTCTTCATCTCACTTTCCTGCTGAAACACATTTGCAGCTGATGGGACAGTACGCCTATATCGTAATTACGATCCAACTTTGGATCAAGGTCCGCTGCAAATGGTTAGCTCCTTCCGAGGTCTGACTGAGATGATCACCGTGAGGAGGGGGAGCGGGCTGATCATGGATTGGAAACAATGCGGAGGAACTCTACTTGTGGGTGGCGACTCAAGAATTGTCAGGGTTTGGGATGCACACACCGAGTCGCAAGTTTTGGTGAGATCTCCGTATTCGATCAACGGTGTACTTCATCGACCAAACAATCCAGGACTTGGAAACCAATTCAGAGAGCCCCATTACTTCAATAGTCTCTGATCATGGGTCATCGTCGACATTCATTGCTGGCTTCGCAGATGGCGTTGTTAAAGTGTTTGACCGCCGTCTTGAGGAGGACGACGCCGTCGTGAGATCTTACCACGAGCACCATACCTGGGTGCAGAACGTCAGGTATCACCCAAGGATCGGTGGCCAGTTTCTTTCAGCGAGGTATGTGGCGTTTATCTCGGAAAAGGACATCGAAAATGGACTATCTACAGCCTCTCTGGTGAGGTTCGGCTATGGGATATCCGAGGCTCCGACCGCTCCGTGCATGTATGGGATGTGCACCCTGCAGGCTTATCGTGTTTCGATGCTCATCCTCAAACCGGTCTCTTTGCTACGTGCGTCAAATGTTTCTCTGTAAGGTTGTCGTTGGTTAACATTGGAATAGCACATCGGCTCTCACCCCTACCAATTGGAGACACCAACGCCTTACGATACACTCGATAAACGACACCATTCTCAGTCCTTTGACCACGCTTGGTCTGCCTACCGGCCTATCTGTATATCCAACACGACCACCATCACCGTACATCCCGAGATTTACCTCGCTGTCTTTCCATCCCATGGAAATGTTGTATGCCATTGGGCAGGCTGATGGCTCTGGTATGCTATACGTTTGTGCATTTCAAGTCCGTTATGTCTGATGACGCTTACAGTCAGAATTAACGGATGCAAGTTCAACTAGAGATGTAGTTTGAACTGCGCGTTACGTCCGTATTTATGGCAGACGCTATTATGCGTCTGCGCATTTATCTTATCAAGCATCTTTCTCTGATGTTTTGACATGCTACATCCAATGTACTATAATGCACAATATGTTGATAATCGCATCCTAGGAGACACCGAGTGGGTGGGCTCGGAAGTTCAATGGAGTCAGCCAGATCCGATTGTTACGGGTCACAACAACCATCATCTTCGTGACACTAGTATGGAGTCGCATCGTATCCTCCTCACCGCGGGCTCCAATGCCAAAGGCCAACTGGGGATCGGCTCCTTCGACGATGTCCATACATTCACGCCATGCCAATTCGCGGACTGTGAACTAAACCAGCTCCCTGATCTCACCTCCACCATCACTCACATCGCATGCGGGGCAAACCACACAGTCTTGCTGCTACAACACCTCGATGGCACTACTACTCTATGGGGCACTGGAGACGGAAGTAAGGGTCAGCTTGGGCCCAAGTATCAGGGGCGCCGCGAAAAATCAGATCAGGAGTCCTGGACGATCTTTCACAAGCTCACCCTGCCGCTCTTGGCTGCGGTTTCGTACTATGCCTCCCGCGGGTACGCGTATAAACGCATCTCTGCAGCATGGGAAACGACATACGTTGTGCTTTCGTGTCCCGGAAGTTCAGACGTGCTGCTCTCAATGGGGTCGAACGATTTCGGAACGTTGGGTATTGGAGAGGAAACAGGTGGAGATGGTTCTGGCGAACCGCGGGTCGTTGATTTTGATCACATCTTCCCGGACGACTGTACCACTCGACTTCGAACGGTATGCGTGCGATCCCTCCATGCCGGTCCACGCCATGTTGTCGTACAGCTCGTCATAGCGAGCTCCGGATCCGATGGATCGTCCTCGCATTCCAAGACTGCCCTCGTTGGATGGGGTGCATCCAGGCATGGTCAACTCGGGCAGAACGGAGGGGTACGATTCGTTGCTCGCCCTACTCTCCTACCTATAAACATACAAGAAGACCCTATGGTATCATGTGCGCTGGGAAATCAGCATACGATCGTCTTACATGAATCTGGACGCATATCAGCCCTCGGGTCGAACAAGCAACGACAAATGCCGTCACTCGTCTCTCAAAAGCGCATCTGTAGACTCGGGTGTACGTGGAACGGAACATACATGCAAGCGATCGACGGTGACAGACATGTCTTGCTCTCGACTGGTAACAATGCCCAAGGGCAGCTTGGTCGAGGCTATAGCGTGGAGTCCACCTCTGCAGTCGACACTACTATCAGCCTTCCCGTAGACCGTACCATATCTAACTTTGTTTGTGGGAGTGAACATGTCCTAGTTGCGATGTCTAGCTCTTCACGTGAGGGCAACCCTGTCCTGGGGTGGGGTTGGAACGAGCACGGAAACATGGGGCTGGGGTCTGTAGGTAACATTACTATTCCAACGCAGTTGTGGCCGAGGGAAGATGTAGAAGCGTATAACAGATACCAGCAAAGGGTGATTGGCATTTGGGCAGGATGTGCTACTAGTTGGTTGCTGGTCGAATAAGAGGCTATTAAAGTTAGAGACATCAGGGTCAGAGGCACCAGAGCACGCATGCGATGTATTGGACCGTGGCTCGAGGGCTCCGTGAGTTGCGACTAGTTTGCATCTTCGTCTAGGAGGCCCATGTCCTCGTGGATTTGTCGGATCGTGGTTCCCCTGATAGCGGCCAGCTGTGAATGACAGGTGAGTATATGCGGTTTACTTATCCGAGGTATTGTACCCTTCCAATGAGGATCTTTGCGGAAGAAACAATGCATCAGTTTTGCTGCCGCACGCGAGAGAATACGGTTTGGACCTGTGTCGCATCCTTGGCTTCATTGTAACGATGGAGCAGCTTGATATGTCGTGAGACTATCTCTTCGGCATTCTCATCTGGCCTGAAAATGTGCCCAGAAGTCTTCATATCTCATGTCAGAGCCGAGACGATGCGCATATACCCAAGTCTTTTCTGTAGTTCGTCAATTTCTGCCTGAAGCTTTGCGACATATTCTTGTTGTTTCTGAATAATAGACATGTCACAGAACGCCTCTGCTTGATGAGCATGCGTACCTTGGCAGATGTGCGCGCATACATCACGGACTTGATCTTGGACAGGGGTCAAATGGACGGATCGGAACAAACTGCGTCAAACAGTTGGAGATGAGAAGGCGACGTCTTCCGACCTCCTCTCAATCACGTCCTCGAGATGGCATGGAGGTGTTCAGGAAGAACAAACGCTGAGCTCATTTCCAACCTCACCAAGCATGGAATCCTCACCACCAATCAAGTTGCCGATGTATGCTTCGTTTAAGTCATGCGCTCATACCCCTAACGCTCACGCAGGCGATGTCCAAAGTAGATCGCGCCAACTTTGTCCTCAAAAGGTCACAGGCCTATGAAGATCAACCTCAGTACGTCAAGTCCTGTTAATCTCAACCAAACATCCGACGTGCATTCAGATCCATCGGTCATGGCGCAACTATATCTGCACCCCATATGGTACTCCGGATCCCTCGTGCTTTTGGGTAACCTGACTCGTCGTATACAGCACGCTCACGCCTTGGAAAACCTTCTTCCTTTCCTCCACCCTGGGGCAACCGTTCTCGACGTGGGCAGTGGCTCGGGCTACCTTTGTGCTGTCCTCCACCACCTGGTCAGTCCGTCACAACCGGGGGCTCTTCGGGGTACAGTTGTCGGTATAGACCACATACCTGAGTTGGTTGAGTGGTCTAAAGGCAATTTGACCAATAGCGGTCTGGGCCCTGCCTTGGCCGAAGGCAGGATTGTCGTGGTAGCCGGCGACGGCAGAGCAGGTAAGTCATCATCAGCTCGTAGACGTCGAGACAACCGGGTTCATGAGTACCTTTGTGTAGGTTATCCCGCCTCTGGTGAGTGCTAGCAACCCTACATCACCTTCTGTTCGTTACTTTCACTTTATATCTAGGACCTTACGACGCCATCCACGTTGGCGCTGCATCTGAATTGCTTCCTGAAACGCTCGTCAACCAGCTTAAAGCGCCGGGAAGAATGTTTATACCGGTTGGCACGTACAATCAGGCCATCTGGCAAGTTGAGAAAGATGCTAATGGCGAGGTGACGAAGAAAAAGCTTATGGATGTCATGGTTAGTCACCTTTGTTATCCGAGTGCCTTTGATCTTATGGAATTTGACGACTGATTTTCTTCGTCCATTGCAATGCTAATCTTGGTTGCGTATCTCTCTATATTGATAAATTCCTACCCCGGTTTATCATTCCGTATCACATTTTTTATTCCACATCGGACAACTAACACATTCGAATTATCTTGATACATGGGGCATTAAAACTAGTATGTCCCTTTGACCGATGCGGAAAGCCAAATGAGGGGGTACTGAGTCGAGAAGGTGGATTGATTGAAGTTCAGGTTGGACTCTTGAGGTAGGTCAAGATGTGAGCAGGTGCTTTTGCGTCCGAATGTGTGTCGTCTTGTTTCTTGCATGTACCTATAGTTCAAGAGATTTATGTTGAGCAGGCCATGTTTGATTCAAATGTGCCAGATGAATATCTTAGTTTGTTCCTTGGACTCGTATGCGTTAACAACACGTAGGACTGGCTGAACACTTTTTGTATATGAAGACGACCCTATGAACTGGACATACATACAAGACCGCCTACATCTGATTTATAATGAGTTATAAAGACGGACAACAAGAGGGAAATCAAACACGCCCGTTGAGCGTAACAACAGGAAGGGAGCAGGCGAAGTGTGATCGAGAGGACTATGACGTTCCCTTTTCAGGCCACTTGGACAGTGCCAGGCTACACCCTAGCCTTCTTGGTGGTTTGCGACTCAGCTTCTTCTTCCTCCTCCTCCTCACCGTACGCGTCCCCTTCACTAAGTTCATCAACGCCTCGTTTTGAACCTGCGACGACCGACGAGAGGTCGATGGGGTCTTCTGCTGTCCCTTCTCCATCGTCCTGGTACTCCTCTTCGTCATCCTCTTCGTCGTCCTCCTCGATCCTTGTGGTGCCATTTTGCTACAAAAACTTTTTAATTGGCGTTGCACAGTTATAGAGGAATGAACGAAAGTACTTTGCCTAGAAGGAGAGCGGTCATCTACAAAGGGCCGGTAAGAAGGGCATCATTTGATGGGGAAGGACAGCCCTACATGTTCTGGCTCGCCCTCACCCGCATCATCGTCGTCGCCGTCCTCGTCCTCGTCCTCCTCTTGCTCATAGACGTCGCCTTCTTCCTCGCCCTACCATGGCAGAGGACGGCAGAAATAAATGATCACGGGCTTGACGGTGAAACGAACGACACAGTACCTCTATCTCATAAACGTCGCTCTCTTCCCCTTCGTCGTTTCCTTCTATTTCGTTTTCTCGAGGGAGGGTAGGTTTAAGAGTCGGCTCAGCGGCCATTGTACACCGTTTTTCGGGAGGGATGTAACTGGGTGAGGGAGTGGTCGTGGGTGAGAAACGCTAGCGCTGGGATTGGTGGGTCTAACGCTGAACCGTTTAGGGACGGTGGTTAAACGGACCGAGGGAGAAATTTGATAGGGGAGCACAAAATCAAAAAAAAGCTGTTCGAACTCGACCTCCTGGAGTTTCAATGGGTTTGGTCGTTTGACCTGCCAGTGAACGAGGGAGTTTTATGAGTGATAGGTAAACGTCCTTGACAGTTGGAACAGGGAGCGAAAATGAGTGTCGAAATAACGGCAGGAAGCAACGAAATTGGAAGGAAAGGACTCACAGTCACGAAAGGGCGCTGACGAATTACGAGGACGAACGTTGGTTTTGGTGCCGAGGACCTACCATATCCAAGCTTACGGTTCCGGGACAGCGCTGATTTCTCAAACCCCCTGGCATGTGTAGTCGTCCCCCTTTGTCATCAAACAAGAGAGGGGTCTTTCCTGGAATAGAAAGTGGAGGGGGGTCGATACAGCGAGGGGTCGTTACCCTCGGGGATTACCGATACTTCATGAATAGCGACCGTTCAAACGTTCAACTGTGGCGTTTGATGGGGCAGAGAGCACGTTTCCAGACGGTGCTGAGTTTCGATCCAGGCACGGCGGCGACTCTTACTTATATGTAGGAGGGTTGGTCTTGCTAGTTGCTTAGCAGCAAAGTTCGCCATGAGGCCCATCTGCATCATCGCCCAAACGCGATCGCTGGGCCATCGTGCCAGACGGGCAAGGTAGGTGACATCCATCCTGAACCTTGTTGAACATGAGTCAATCGCCGCATCCGCAGGTGCATTCAAGTGCGCCCAGGACAAAACGCTCTGGGTGATCGTTCACCAATCAGGAGCATGTCCATTCTTAGTGATTGTCCTTGGTCTCGCGCGCTGCACGCTTTTGTCAGCTTCAATGGATCGAGTTCGATGGCAGGATCACATTGACCCCCTTTGGGCGAAAGATTCGAATACCCAAGATAGAGTCAGCTGGGGATTTTTTCCTTCGGATACTCCCGGGTTCCACAAGCTATCGAAGCGAGGTGTAAGCACTTCTGGCGTGACATGAGATTCGGACGCATGGGAGGGGTTCATATGCCGGAGCGTGTGGGAACGCAAGACATCGATTATCAGGCTGATTCAGACGCGAGATATCTGAGCAACTGGCCCGAGCACGACCGTTTTAACTACACGTGCCGTGGCCCAACGCCAGGACTGAAGTGGTCAGCAATCCGGAGCTTCTGGCACAACCTGGAAACGACCGACGAGCCCAAATCAGACGAGATCGCCGCAATCGCGGTCTTGGGACGGCAGGCCCATCAGGGTGACTGCGCAGTCGCTTCGTACATGGAATGCGAGGGACGGGTCGTTCCTAGACGTCTCAGTGGAGCTAATTTACTCTCTCGAGGGCTTGTAGCGACGACTATGTGTAGTGAAATTACGTTTGGGAAAACAGAAACTCGAGGTTGGACCAACGACCGTCGACACTCCGCCTTAACAACCACCTTCTTTTATTCCTCTCGATTTTACATCTCCTTCGACGAATCGACGACGACGACGACGACGACGACGTTCAGTTTAAAACGTTTGAACTGCCTTACTGTTTGTGGTCAACACCGCACCACACAGCTGAGCCTCGAGGCAGGAAGAGAACTGATCTCCATCTTTTTCCGCTGCTCGTGGCTTTCACGCACCCACCGCACGTCCGCCAAAACTGACCAATCTGTCAATTCCGTATCAACTTCCGCTCTACCTAATTCATCGATCCTGCAGCGCCCTTTGTCCTTCCTTCCTTCTCCCCCCCACATAGCCCGCGACAAGTCCGACACTCTCAGTGTCCTCGCGAGAATACAAGCCTTTTATCCCCCCTTTCTCGCATGCATAGTGCCTCCGCCACTCACCAACACGTCCATTTCTCGAAGAAAAACTTCAAATCCGTTCTAGGCTTTGGTGCTCTCTCTTTCAAGGACGTGAATCCAATCCGTGGTCGTTCTTCCGTTGACGCCTATCATCCCCGTGAACCCTCGTCCAGAACTAGTGTCGACACCTCCAGAAGCTACCAACACGACCGCAAATCTAGAGCAGAACATTCAAGCATCACAAACCTCACTTTCTTTGAGTCACGCAACTCCTCTCCTCACAACGAACACGCCCCTCGCAATAACTCCGTCCGCAGTATGAGAAACATAGACGCCGCTCCTTCTTGGTCCACGCGAAGACCTCCAGTTCGCATCGATGCTCAGGAAGGTCCCTGGAGTATCAGCGTCGCAGAGACTCCACATGATGCCCGCTCATACTCTATTTACATAAAGAGTGAGTCGCATCGTTCTACCCGCCCTTCCCCCGCACGGCCTGGGCATACATGCACTCTCTACTTTCTTTTCGAGTTGCGCCGATGTCGCTTCCGATCCCATCGGTGCCCTATACATGCGCCGTCTTGATGTTCCTCGGCGTCTTGATATGGGCATATATAATCCGACATTCTTTTGCTCTTACCTGTCGTTTCACGGCTTCTTCCTGTATCATCACTAACACCGCCGTTTCTTGTGCAGCACCCACGCATAATCTCACCCTTACGCGCACAGCCACAGAGGTCATCGAGCTCCATGCGAAACTCGAAGATTCTGATGGCACATCCAAGCTTCCCAAGTTGCCAATTGACGTCACCTCTCTCCCCCAACAGCCTGCGAAGCGCAAATCCACGTTCCTGAATACCCTCTCGCGCCTCGCGTCACCCTCGACAAATAAAGTCGGTCGTCAGATACCCGTGCGGGCTCCAAGTAGCCCCAACTTTGGATCTTCGCCCACAGATCAGATAGTCTCTCCCTCGCAAGAGATTGGAGACCCCTTCATGGCACTCTCTTCATCTTCAGCTAGCATCATTTCCAACGGAAAACCTGCAAACACCATGATGACGGCACTTGCTGCATACCTGACCACAATTTCCAACGATCCGTCGCTCAGACAGACCCGTGCTTGGAAACGCTTCGTTCATGTGCGCACCGACGATCTCCAGAGTGTACGTGCCGAGAGGGCGATTAAGCGCGTACGCTCCGACTTGGCTGCACATATTCGCTCGAAGACAAATGTGCCCGCACATCCTAGCTCGACCAGCATTAGCTCATCTAGTCTCAGCGAGATAGTAGATGGGGTAGAGAGCATAAGCGATACCGTCGAAGGGGAGGTTATTTTGAATGACCCGAGTAGAAGTGATCTTCGGGAGGAGGATATCAAAGAGGAGGAGGAAGAAGTCGAGGCTGATGCGCCCTCATCACGGTCCGTAGCAGAACAAGTGCAGCCCATCGAGATAGAGAGATCCGACGATGGTATTCCTGATGTCTCACCCACCGAGAACGCAAAGCCCGCCTGGCAGCATGTCGATACGGACGCCGTTACGAATGGGGCTGTTGAAGAGGAGGAAACCACGTTGCCTACTCCTGTCGCTGATGTCCCAACGTCGAGGATTCCTCGTTCGCACTCGGCCGATCCTGATAAGGCTAGCCGACTTTCGCGGGGGTATACCTCGTCGACGCAGCTGGATGGTACATCGTCCGCCACCGGTGACGAATCGTCGATATCTACCACTGCTGGTCGCGCGCGCAAGATGCGTTCCCAGTCGACCGGCCCAAACCGCAAGAAAAAAGTGCAACGGAAGGTCGCCATTAACGACTTCGAGATGATGCGTGTCCTCGGGAAAGGTTGCGCGGGCAAAGTCCTCTTGGTGCGACATAAGATGAGCTCGGATTTGTATGCGCTCAAGGCCATCACCAAGCGTCACGTCTTGGCGCACCAAGAGCTCCAGCATACCCTCACCGAGCAAGCCGTCTTGAAGCGCATGGCAAAGGAGTCCAAGGACCCCTTTGTGGTCAAGCTGTGGTGGAGTTTCCACGACAAGGAAAACTTGTTCTTGGTTATGGTAAATCGGCGCTCCTTTTATACTGTCATCGATGCAATACCGCTGACTCCGTTCCTTGTTCAATTCCCATAGGACTTCCATCCAGGCGGTGATCTTGCCACGCAGCTTGCACGTTGGGGTAGGCTAGGCCGTGACCGTGCACGATTCTACGCCGCGGAGATTGTCGAGGGTGTGGAAGGCCTCCACATGGCTGGTGTCATTTACCGTGACCTCAAGCCAGAGAACATCCTGATTGGGGCCGATGGACATATTGTCCTGACGGATTTTGGCCTTTCGAAAGAGTTTCCCCGCCGGACGTTCCCCACCACAGCACCACCTACACCTTCTGGCACCCGTGGAGAATTCTATCCCTCCCCAGGTAGCGAGCCTGCAACCCCACCATGGATGAAATGCGAGAAGGGTCAGGACCCTACCGCGGGTTGGCCAGGGCAGGGCGCTGCCCCGGCTGATACTACGACCACATTCTGCGGCACAGCAGAGTACCTTGCTCCTGAGGTTATACAGGGACTGCCGTATAGCTACGAGGTCGATTGGTGGAGCTTTGGCACGATGCTTTACGAGATGTTGACAGGAATCGTACGTCAAGCGGCTGACGCCTCCTTACGTTTTATGTGAGAGGGGCTGATATCAGTGCTGCAGACGCCTTTCTGGGCAAACAATCATTCGGATATGTACGTCAGGGTGTTGCAAGATGAATTGCAATTCCCCGAAGACAGGGCGATGGACCAAGACACGAAGAGCTTGATACGGGGTGTGAGTGAACAACCCTCTTGTGGATGACCTCACATAGTTAAATGCACTTTACATAGCTGCTTCAACGAAATCCCGCATTAAGGATATGTGAACCACGGATCAAACGGCACCCATACTTCTCTATGATGTGAGTGAGACGAAAACGTATGTGATGCACATTTCTGATCAAACACTCAATCGCATTTTAGCGATTGGTCGCACGTGTACTATAAACGCTACATACGTGAGGCGTCTCGTTCGATTTCGCTCGATTTCGCTCGCTTATACCCACCCCTTTCTCTCTTTTTTCTTTCTTATCAGCCCCCTATATCCCACCTATCGACCCGTCAAATGCCAGCGATACCCAGAACTTTGATGACACGTTCCTTGATATGGAACCAGTGATCGATGACCCCAATGAGCAAGATCAAGTAGATACCGATCAAGATCGCTATAATACAGACGGTGAAACCCCAGAAGAAGACGCATACCCAACACCATCCCACTCACGCAGCCCGTCGGTGCACCCAGATGAGAGTAGCTTAGACGCGTTCGATGGCTATTCATTCAAGGGTCGTCATTCGGTCATTATAGACGATGAGGACGAAGACGGTTCCGGGGATTCGGGGGGGGAGACAGACGAGGAAGACATCCCATCGGTTCTAACCGACATGTTGGATAGTCCCGCTCAACCTCCTCGGGAGGCTGAGGTTACCAACGAGTCTCCCGTCAGTGATGAGCAGATTGCCGAGCCTGAGCCCAAGACGCCGGAAGCACGACCACAGGCAATTCTGGAAGAAGCTCCAGAGCCAGAGAAGATCATGGCTGTTGTCGAGCCAGCGCCATCTGCCGAACTTTCATCTACACCCCGAACCACAGAGCCACCCGTCCAGAATGCTCCGGCAGAACCGATAGAAGCTGCTCCTCCCTTACCTGCCAAGGATCTGAAAGCGAAAGCTACCAAAGTCCCCGCCTCCTTCAAGTCGACTGTTCGGAATGCTCGTGGCCGCCGCGAGAAATCTGGTGTTCCTGCCTTGGACCGCTTCCCTTCCGACGGTCCTGATGAAGATGGAGATATGACGGAGAAAGAGGAAGATGATGACTGGGACATCATCGAAGCTGATGGTGAAGATCGCAACGGCACCAAGGGTACGAGTCTCTTTGCGCGTGGTGTTGTGGACCGGTACAGGTTGGCCGTGTTCCGCAAAGCATCTACACCATCCCAACGCCTTGGCAGACGGTCGGTCTCGGGCCTCTCGAAGGAATCGGATCTCCATACGGTGGAACTCGCTGACTCCCCTAGCCCTTCGGAAAAGCGTCGGGGTCGCACGCCTGGCCTAAAGTTCCGAAAGACACCCCAATTCCTCAAAGGAAAATCGCCACCTTCGTCTTTCTCTGCCAAGAGCGCGTCCACAATTAAGATATCTACGCCGTCGAACACTGCGACTAGCACCACCATCTCGTCAGCCTCGAGCAATGGTCTGTTGACACCGTCCGTGTCGGCCGCCAGTACCATGGCCATGTCACCCTCGCTGAGGTCAAAGGAATCAGCCATATCGGTCGGAAACCGGAGCCAATCATCTGAACAGTCCAACGGCGAGATCGCAGAGCCTATCTCGCAGCCGACATCACCCGAGACGCACAAGCATGCGCCTCATCACACTGAGGAACCGGAGAAACTGAAGAGCAAAAAGTTGAAGAAGTACAAAGAGAATGCCGAAAAGGTTCTCTCCCTCTTCGCTTCGCAACGTTAGCCATTCATCTCCGCGTGTCGGGGGCTGGGTCCTTGGCGCGACCCGACGATCCGTATTTGTCGCCAATTTATCGATGTTGAGCTAAGCTTCATATCCTCTCTCATTATCTCTATGCATCACCCCATTACTTACCCACATTTTTTTTTCTCTCCCTTCAATGTCTCATTTGTCGTTTTTTCATTGTGGATTCGCTGCGCTAGTGTCGTAGCTTCACCATTTTCTTCCTTTACTTAAGGACGACACTGCGCCTTTGCTCTGAGTCATAATACGTAGTCGTGTCTTCTTTTTGTCACTACAACGTTGCATCGCTGTTTTGCATAGTCGTCCCCGCGCATCAAACGATAACGATCCTTTTTAGAACCTACGAGCTAGTCCTGCTTAATATTTTCATCGTCCGGTTACTTTGGCTATGCAAGGAAAGAGAAACTTTGTGGCTTTCATAACATATACCACATGTCCAATGTCAGCGTCCTTGAGTGCGAAAATTTTTTGGTCAGAACCCGCGTCAACCAAGATTATTGTCAATCTGGAGAAGTTTGTAAGAAAAGAATTTAGGAGGAATGTGCGGATGCGTACAACACAAGCTATCAGGATTGGCAGAAGCGTGAGGTGGTCGTCCGGGTCTGGCTTGAGTATGTTGGTTGACATGAGGTGGTTCTCGTAACCACATATCGCACGGATGGCAAAGATATAGTATCCGGGAGGGAAGATAAGAGTGAATATCGTAGCCGCTCCGGTACCGGCATTAGAGAACACCAATGCAAGGATCGCAAACAACATGGCCAACAACGTTGACGTTACGGCAGAGAGTTGGGGACTCTTTCCAAAAGGCGCAGCCACAAAGAAAGACCAGCTGGCGAGTGAAAAACATGCACCACGAGGACTAAACCACCATTAGTCTCTGAAATTCCATATCAACGCCACAACAACGCAAGCTGGAAGGTATGCCAGGGATATGCTAATATGCCATGATCTGTGAAGTAAAATGAAGGCAAGAGGACTGGCTGGGGAAGATGAGCGTACATTATCCGAGCCGAGCCAAGGAGTCCCATTCCCTTCATGTGACTAGTCAATAGATTAGCTTGCTCGCCAGTAAAGGCTCCAGGGAGTTGATAAGAGATGCCGATACAGGGAATAAAGCTAGCATATAGGTAAGTGCTAGACGAGTATGCACACGGTGAACACGTACAAAGCCACGACGATCAACTCCCTGATACCCCTGATATAGATGTGAACAACGAAAACAGCAGGAGCGATGCGGATACTGGCTCAATCTGATATTTGGCGACTGTTGCTGGTTGGTCTCTCGCGTGTATGGCCACCCCAAAGGAGTTGAAAGCGACTGCCCTGTTCTGAGAGAGATGAATGCCTGCAATGAGGGTTCAACACCAAAAATATATTATATGCACCCGATACTACCTCATCTATGGCTAACTGGAATGGCAGAATGTGAGTTTCAAAATCACTCGCGTGACTGTCGACGTCGACATACACGAGACCTCCATCGGCGCTTATCGTATAGTTGATAGGCGTGGCGTCTGTGAAAGAGAGGCAAATAGTTGAACGCAATGCCGGCGTAGCACTTTGATATCAGGTTAAAGTTTTGTCGACAGTTGGAAGGGATGTCTGCGGGGCTAGCAACCCGTTTGACGGCGCTCCGTTAGTACTCGTCGAACCTGCTGGTTATATGCGCCATGATGGTACTCGCTGATGGATTCCCAGCACCGTTCGTGCCATCGGCCCACACTAGAGCCAGAGAACCACCAAATTGCGTAGTGAAGTTGTAAATCGGAGCAGGATTGTTCAGGCCATACTATACCGAAGTCAGAAAGAGCTATGTTCATGGAGAGCGAACACACGTCGGGCTTTACGAGGAAGGTCCGCGCGACCAAATGAAAAACTGAAAAATATCAACCGGGCCCTGAGTAAAAAGATTAAGTGGACTTACTTGCATATTCAATCGGGAGCAGGACGCAGCGCAACAGGGTGAGCTGTATGGCTGTCAGACACGCCATGGTCGAGATCGCCAATGTCGAGACTCACAAATTGGTGCTTAGATAGGATGATCTAGTTCTTCCGGAAAAGCGCCGCAAACTGCCTGAGGAACGGCATGATGCACCTGTGGTCTTGTCTTCAACGATGAAGCCGTGGACAGAAGCATCATTTGCTAGTCTGAAACATATATTAGCAGCTAGTCTCAAAGCTGTGAGCCGAGCAATGGCCCAGGTGGTAGTAGCTCGGCTCGGCTACTAAGTGATAGCATGAATAGGTTGTACGCAAGCGGAGGTTGACCGACCTGAAGTACATTGAGCGGCGAAGTGTTCATTTTTTATCCTGATGAGCGTCATGTTGATACGGTCGTATGTCATCAATAACGTTATACACAAAGGCGGTCCAGACCAACCGTATCGATTACCACCGAGATACTCAACGTTGGCAGCCTCATCCTGGGATACGCCGCCGACACTGTATGGATGGAGTGAATAAGTCCTGGCATGGCAATGAGCCGAAAGGCGTCGCGCTTGGCCGACTGACCTTCGTTGCGTGATCATGATATCTTCACAATCTCTACCTGGCATAGAATTTAAAGCTTCCCACTATTGAACCAGCCGTAGTAGACGGTCCCGCCATCGAGCAGTGAGGTGCGGTTCTCGCTCCCTACTAGTATCGAGTCGACGCGTGGTTGGTACTAGTCGTCCTAAATAGCCTTGGAGGGCAGGCCGCTGATCTGAGAGCTTTCGCCAGCTCGAAACCGCCGGTCCTCGGGGACGGACGACAGACGAGGTTGTCCCAAGGGGTTCGTCGGGCCTAGACTTGCCAGCTGTCCTCGACGTGGTCACAACTAGGTTACTTTAACTCTTGTGACGATGTCGATCCTTTGAGAATCGGAACCTACTCGGATTGCCGCTTCACGCTTTCAGTACGTTGACGATCTTCTGTGTTAAAACAATGGTTCAATAAGTTGTGAGAAGAAAGAAGAAATCGTGGCTTTGCACATAATATACTACATATCTAATATCAATGTCCTTTGCCAGTGAATGCAAAAACAATACAAAAAATTGTTGGAGGAACACGCGTCAACCAAATGTCATCTAGAAAAAAAAAAAAAAAAGTACACCGAGCCCTATGTATGAAGTGGTCGTCACCAAAGTCTGAATCTCCGTCGTCGCGGAGTCACGATGCTGTCTTCCTCCAAAACGTTGTTCTGTCGAATGACTTTGAGAAAGACGCTTTCCAACGTCGCCTTTTCCACGGTGTATTCCTGGAAGTCGCCTTGGGACGAAAGGACGTGAAAAAGGCGGGCGAGTGACATCGGACTGTCACCATCGCCATCGCCATCCTTGATCATATCGCCATCACCGCTGCCACCTTCACGGATAGGCACTTCAAATCGCGTAGCGACGTCGTCTGCGAGACGTGCACCAGGGATACGACTCATCAGAACCTGGGCCCTCATCACGTCTTCCCGGGTGGGACACGAAAAATGAACTTGATACGTCGCATAACGCGTCGCGAGTTCCTCGGTGGTCCCGATGGCTGTCCGTGTGTGTGTATGCAATGCGTGAGGTGAGTGGTCGGATCACGAAATGAAAGGGCTTTGAGCTCACCGAGCATCTTTTTGGATATGATACCGACCTTGTTGGCGAGGGCGGACGCCTCCTCCATCGAGTCTAGTAGAGGTTTAACAACAGAAACGACAGACGAAAACGGCAGATCGACGCACGAGTGGTGATCACGACCGCTTTCCCGACCGCAACATTCCTCAACGTTTCCCACATGTCCCTCTTCATTTTGGCATCGATTCCAGTGGAGAACTCGTCTATAAGCACGACAGATGGATTGCCTAGAAAATGGAGACGCGCATCAATTAGCGCAGTGTACGTGTACGAGACCGGGGCCTCACCGATGAGCGCGATCGCGAGCGACAATTTACGCTGGTTTCCACCAGAAAGCTGGCTCGCCAACCGGTCCGCATAGATGTCCAACGAAGTTGCGGCCATGAGCGACTCGATGCTGCCGTTCAGTTCGGGTCCACGTGCGAGTCCCCTGAGACGCCCATAGATCAACAAGTGCTCTCGGACAGTGAGTTGGGTGTCGATAGCGGTGAATTGCGGGCAAACACCGAGCGCAAGGCGTGTGCTGCGGGGAGAGTTGACGACAGAGAGGCCCTTGATCTTTACATCTCCTGTGTCGGGGACAACGTCGCCTCCTTCGGGATCGCGGGCGTTGAATCAAAATCATCAGAGAAGGGCAGACAAAAGCACGCACGAATCATGTTGAACGTCGTTGTCTTTCCCGCACCGTTTGGCCCCAGCATAGCAAATATGACGTCCCCAGGAACGCCGAAGGAGACGTCGTCCACCACTCTGTTCCCATCAAACGACTTGGTGGCATGAAGGACACGTAGTGCGTCGCTCGAATGCGCGACAATTTTTGCTTCCTTCGCGACATCCGGTCTCGAAATCTCGTTGGCGGCGAGATTCTCGTCGAGTCGCCGCTGCTGCTTATACGTCCTCAAGAATTGGTATGGAATGATAGATCCAGAATCGACCCAAACAAGAATATCCAGGAGGACAAAGCCATGAACGAAGAGATATAAAATCGGCCCACCATATCGCATGATGTCACCCATGGAAGCGGTTGTGACAGGCGTGGACCCTTCGCAAAGGAGCGAGAACAGATTGATCGAAACAGAGGCTGAGCGTAGCTATCCCGCGGGGTCAGTCACAATCGTCGCGAATAAATGTTCAAAGAACTTACCACGCTGGCAACAGGTGAAAGGATTGATAACGTGAAGTCTGGCGGGAAAGACCCTTCAGCCAAGGTCAACAATGCGATTTGAATGCTGGCTTACGAATAGTTGTGATTATCTGACTCGTTTGCGAGGTCTTTGCGTATGTGAAGGTGAGGAGGTAACCACCCAGGTACAGCTGGAAACGACTCAGTATGTCACGCCTATTCCTGACCCAAGTCTTTTTCACTTACAACACACACAACAATCTGATATCCAGCGACGGCGGCGAACGAGGTAAGAGGGGATGACATGAATAACGAAACGCAATATGAGAATAGTGCGCCAACGATGCCATATTGCACAAGGACGACCCACTGACGAAGGTACCGTTAGCGGCTGAAGAGGAGAACGAAGAAAGCGACTCACGAACAGTCCAAGCCCATAAAACTGGCTAGAAACAGCAGCAAAGACGATGACGATTATCGTGGCGATAATGACACTAAAGATAGAGTCCCATAGCAAGTGGCCAAGCCACAGACCAATCGGATCCGATAGGCCATTCGAGAGCTGCATTGCTTGAACAGACGATCGTCGTTCCCGGGAGACATACAGCGAGAAGAAGGCCGGATAAACGGCCTTTGAAAACGAATAAATACACAAAAAATGAGTGGACTCGGAAACTCACCATTGCAGCCCCGAAGAATGCGATCCATCTCAAATCTACAAATGTCTGCCTTGCAGTCGAAGGAAACTTCGCATAGTTGGCCATGATAATGCTGGGTGCACCTGCCGTGTCGCCCGAAGCATTCAATGCACGATTGTAGAGGATGTTCGTGACCAGATTCAGCAGCGTCGGACCTGCCAAACCTGGAGGAGGGGTAACATTCCAAGCAACCAACGAATCCCCTGTCTGCAAATCAATTGATATACCACCAATAGGGATGTTAAGATATCCTTGTTGGATCGTGGAGACAAACGTGGCGTTATCGGGGACGTTTTCCGTCAGTATGGACATGGCTGATGGGCCGAGTGTTGCCGTAATGTTGGGTGGCGATTCCAATATGCTCGCAATGGGTGGGGAGCTAGGCGGCTCAACGGGTGTGGAGTTGAGCATGCGGATAGGCGAGTTTGGCCAGTAAAGGGGGATGACAGTCTCATTCCCAAGCTTCAGCGTGCACGAAGGAGCTTGGCCCGACAAAAAGAACAAAGGTACGCAGGCTCCGCAGACAGCAATAAGAACAGTCAGAAAAGGGGTTAGCCAACTTCTTCGTGAAACGAGCATTCGCTTATAGAATATCGTCAACGCTTGACTGAATAACGATTGAGCGCGACCATCGGCCAGCATTAGAGGGGAAGCCGGAATCGCTCGCAGAGGGTTTGGGATGATCGGACTCGCAGCCAATGAACTTTCTTTGGAATGCATCCACTTCCCACAACTGTCCGGTGTGCGAACCTGGGATTCGAATCCCATTAAATCAAGAAAGATGTCCTCGATCGAAGTCCCCAGCACATCAACGGATGTGATATGGTAGTTTCCAGCCTCACTGTCGAGTAGCTGAAGCACCCCCTCTACCACGACTGAATCCTTGGACTTGAGGTGGTACGCAGAAAGTGTAGGTGACGGCTGTGACAGCGTGCACTGTGGTGCAAGCTCTCGAATACGATCCAGAATTTCCAGCGACGAATTTGCGGGTTCCTTCTCGCCCAAGTCCTTTGAATTGAACGTAACCTGAACGCTATAGCCTTGCCCGAGGTTTGTCTTCAGTGCGACAGGCGACCCCTCTGCTACCATTTTTCCAGGCGCAGCCAAGATCGCGATGTGATCAGCAAGCAGATCAGCTTCGTCGAGGAAATGTGTCGTAAATACGATCGCTCTGTCATGCTTTACCGACGTCAGCGTTCTCCAGAGTGCACGACGCGACAAAGGATCGACCCCGGACGTGCACTCGTCAACGAGAACGACCT
>JBBPLY010000005.1:177077-284290 GCA_038090035.1 Xerocomus nothofagi | reverse complement strand
TACCTCCTTGTCTTGCAAAGGTTTCCCTGCCACTTTCCACACATACTTCCTTCCATCTGACCAAATTACCCTAGTTCAATCCTTCACAGTCCAGTGTTGGTGCTTGAGAGCAAAGTCCAGCCTATATTTCCTATGCTTCACAGACAAGAGTGGCTTTTTCTTCTTGACTACAGCCTTTAGAGATGCAGAACTCAGCATGTTGCAAATGGTTTGGGAAGAGATAGGAGAGGATGTTATGAACACCACTTTTATCTAACTTTTCAGTACACTCTTTACACTTCAAACTTAGTATAATTTATGCATTCAAAGTCACATGACACTTAACATGTGATCGTGGGACATTGACACATTGTTATGAACACCAGTTATATCTAACTTTTACTATGCTCATTCAACTTTGGACTTCGTTATATTTTATCTTTCAAAGTCATGTGACCAGCTGCACATGACTGTGAGACATTGACACGTGATTAGGTCTAGAACCTATGATGTCATACCTCATGGTTTTCATTTCCATCTCATGTGAATTCTATTCTTATCCACTTCACATGAATGCTTCCTTTTGATCCCCATCTCTAACCACTATAACCACATGTAGTAATTCTGTACATGCACAGCTTGGTCTGTGTGCTGATTATCATAATATAAAAACTAGGTGGTCTTAGCTGGATACTTTCCAGTTTTGACCACTTGGTTATTCGCTGTAAAAGGCTTGAGTAACTTAAGGCAACTCTCCGCATACCTGTTGTTAAGACTTTCTTGTGCTTAGTGGTTGGATCCGAGTGGTCAATCGTAGCCAAAGGGACTTGGATGTATCAATCACCTATTGTGGTGTTGTGCATGCCCTTGAGTTACAACACACATGATTAGGTCTAGAACCTATGATGTCATACTTCATGGTTTTCATTTCCGCTTTATGGGATTTCTATCTTTATCCTGATCCCACGTCAAGCTTCTCTTTGATTACCATGTACTTCTATTTCCCATATACTATATCCTTAAGTAGTAATTCTGTACATGCACAGCTTGGTCTGTGCACACAGTTGTAACAATATAAAAGTTAGGTGTTCAAAGCGAAATACTCTTCAGTTTTGACCACTTGGTTATTAGTGGTTCACACCCTAGTGACTTAAGGCAACTCTCCTGTTACCTCAGTTAGGCTTTCATTTGATTTGTCAAGACTCAAGTGGATAATCATGGTCAAGGGGACCTAGCAAAGTTGATCACATACTGTTGTGTCACTTTGGCCTCTGAATCATAACACCAACAACATGTCATTTTGAAATTGTTATATCCCAGTGCCATGGCAACCAAATCACATGACTAAGGGCTCATTTTCAGGACAAGGATTATGGCTATTGATGACCTTGCAATGATTAGAGCTAATACATTTTGGTTCTCTTGCAAATGTCAAGTATTTCCAAAATGGCCCAACATTGGGACACTTATTTGAGCCACTGTACCCCCAGGCTGATGCCACCACAGTCTTCAAGTATCTGGATGACTGACTCCTTTGGCTTCAGGACCTCATCTCAGAAGATCTCATGTGAAACCCAGACATGTGTGACCAGAATGGTGAATCATGCCTGCTAGTCATAAAGAGTGGCAATGCCACTGGCATGACTATGGGCTGAGCTACCAGGATTTTCTCCTATGTTCAGGAGTATTCTGACACTATCCAGAAGACCTCGATGGAGTGGGCAATTCTCCCCTATGACAAGTCAGGGGTGTTCTCCAGCCCTGGTGACTTGGGCTCCATCATTGTTGATGGCCTTGGTCGCATTGGTGGCCACCTCACTGGTGGTGCCAGCAAGACAGCCTCTTTGGATGTTACATATGCAACACCCTTCTTCTGGCTCTTCCACCAGATAAAGGAAAATGGTTATTCTAATGCTCACCTCTACCCAGTCGCAGACTAACTACTAGTAGTCAGACATTGTTGTAGACATCATGATAATCTATTCATCTTGAAACTCAGTGCTAAATCTACATGCAAGTGGGAATAGTAATAAAATACTATTGAGGGCCTCCAGCTGTTTCAAGTTGATGCTGCTGGGTTGGGTTTCACCACCGGCTAGGTTCGGGAATCTGCCCTCTTGTTCACCCAAATCAATGTACCGACTAGCAGATCTCGTGAGCATCCTTGTATGATGAACCCAAAAGGACGCGAAGCACTAAGTACTTTGAGGTTTGACGATAGGGACCTCAAGGCCAAGGCCCTAGCTGCAATCAAAGAAAGACTAACCGACATGAATATTCTAGATGAAGCATTCTAATTTCTCCGTCTTCACATCCAAGTCAGTGACTTCTCGTACCCTAGGATTGTCGCTCACAAAAACAGGTATCCCGATGTTCGAAAAGTCCAGCTTGATTTACTCATGGAACACTGTGGGTCACCTGAGGTCAAGAAGGCGTTTCTCAGAACGATGTCGAAGTTCGGTAGCATGCCTCATGCAGAACCTGCGCTCGAAGCTTTCTACGACAGGCTTGCAGCGTGAAACCTTGTACAGTATACCATCTCAATGCATAACGTTGGGGAGTTCAAAGGCTGAAGCATTCTCAGATTTATGCATCATCAACCTGCTTTTTCTGTCGGACGAGCCCTCCCCAAAAAACCCATGCCATATGAGTGTATAGTGTACTGTATGTCTTTCACTTGTTAGCTATGAACCTACACGTATATTATATACGAACGACGTTTGTTGTACGAATTTGTCGATGTCCCCAACGCTTTCAGAGGAGGCGCAATGCGAGTATGAGAGGACGCGAGGGACAACGACCAACTTGCTGCCAGTGCATGATTCAGACGTATCGTAACGTCTTTTGGCCATGCATGTATCATGTACCATCCCCTCGACGCAACCGATTGAACTTGGGTAGCATCTCCCGGAGATACTCTGCATGTTTAAGCCGCAAGTCCGCCTCCTGGACCTTGCCTCTACCACTCCAGACTCGTTTCTCTGCAGCAGGGCCATATACAGAAGTGTACTCCTCCAAGATCTCGTCCTCGGTCGGCACCACCAGACAACTTGCGCCGATGACACAAAAGTTGGATATGCGCACCGTATGATGCACGCGCGCTCGAGTGGAAATGGTGTTGTTATTTCCTATGGACGGTGACTCGACGCCTGAAAAGGGCCATGAACCTCATCAGCACTACTCGGACCGAGGGAGACGAGACATACGACAGCCGATTTCGAACAGGTTATTATCTCCTATGCGCATCACCTCTTTGCGACGGTTGACAATGATAGCACCCTCTTCAATGACACAGCCCGAACCGATGACAATAGGCCCTCCAAGAGCAAAGATGGTAGCCTTGGGATGGATTACAGAACCTGGACCGATGGTGATGTCGCCTTTGAGATCGACATCTTGACAGACGACCGCCTTCGAATGGATCGTAAATTTGTCCCGTCTAAGACGACAAAAGGTTAGTTGGCTGATGCGTGTGTGGCTTTCCAGGTGTTAGCTCACATGGGTGGCATGAACGACCTTGCAAACGTCGTCCGAAGTTCGTAGTATTTACTAGTACACCTACCCAAGATAGTGTACACAATTTAAAACATGCAAAATTTATTGTACTGAAATATAAGATCAATGAACAACCCGGTAGCAATCAAGTTGGTTTTTCAAGGTGTGCATGCTCCCCCCACCGTTCCCAAGCCTGGTCTCCAATATGTCGCATCGCGCGTAATATCTCTGTCCTAATCGACCACCACCCCTCTCGTTGGATGGTCTCGTATGAATTCAGCATCGTCCATGATCGTGAATTAGTAGAGAGAGTGCCACTGAAACAAGAACTCCCTTGCATCGGTGTGAACTCAGGGTATAACGGATCATAGTATGTCGTATAGAAGAGGCGATGGGCATCCGCATGAGCATATCTGGAGCAAGGGATCAGATCAGGGTGTAGGTATACGAATATGGCGGTACCTCCACATTGCCAAGAGGAATAATAAGTGGATAATGACGCCGCAGTATATAATGGTAGTGTTCCAGGATTTCTTGGCAGTCGCTGGCTGTATAAAGCATGAATATCACAGAGGAACGCGGATCCTAGTGTCCTACCAGAAGTCCACGAGTCCAAGCGGACGGTTTGCTGCTGTGATGCAGATCGTGTTGTTTAGCTGTCTCTAGACGCAGATTATGGGCGAGCTGGTTTCGGGCGAGTCGCGCCGCCTTGGAGACTTCCTCCAACTCATCGAGATGGCTGGAATTGAGTTCGAGATCTTCGGACCTAGCGATCGATCAAGCGGTTCATTTACGGCGACCTAGCAAGCATAGAAGACAACCAACCTGTCAGTATCGTTCAAGCTTTCAGCCAGGTCCCTGAGTGTCTTCCTCATACAGGCCAATGCCTCAGCATGTCCAACCGGACTATCATCCGAAACAACAGAAACATCTGTTTCAAAAGGCCTATTTGTTCTACCTTCCGATGCATCAGAGATCTCCACGGTATCCTCAACCTCCCTTCCCATGGCGTCAACAATTCGCACCAAACTAATGTGAGGGGTGGGTGGCGATGTGGCCGTCTTCCCTTCCACATCCGCATGGCCGTTCGGGAGGATTATCGGTGGTTCCTCAGTCCCTCCATCAACTCTCTCCCGCCCGTAAGCATCCACCAATCGAACAGATGGGGATTTCCGAAGCGACCGTGGAGATGGTCCATTTTCTCGGGAGGTCGATGTTGTGGACCGTTTTGGGGTAGCAGGTCTATGTAGTACAGCGGATGTCGACGTCGGCTGGGGAATAGCCATTTCAGCATTACCGTCAGTCCCGCGGTCCGTGGTCAGCTTTGATAGTGGCAACTCAGGATTTGTCAATCTTATAGCGGATATAGGCGAATTTGGATGTCCTTCCGTTGCGGAAGTCTCTGACTCGGCTACATCAAAACGAACTTTTAACAGGCCCTTCCTCCTGCCGAGTGACCCATACTGAGATTGATCCACGCCATTGCTTAGGAGCGCAGATTGGCCTGGAGTTGTCATCCATGCGCCCGGAGGCGCAGGCGTGCGTATGGGGAGAGTTCTGGCTCGCGACCATGTTCCTACCGGGGTAAGAAGACCATCTTCACCTGGATTGTCGGTCTCAGTCTCGGTGTGTGTGGGGGGGTAGGAGTTAGCGCGGAGTAATGGGGTGGAGGTGGATGCTGGAGGGGTCGACTCCAAAGGGAAAAAGTCAGCGGGAGACGACGATCGATGGCCGAATTTGGGTGGTAATGGAGTCACAGCCCAAGCACCGGGTGGTTTCGGTGTCTTGGTCAATGTAAAATTTGAGTTGGCATCGATATGTCGATTCTGTATAGGCGTACCCCCAAGTGCATCGTCATCCGACGATGATGGCGGACCAGGAAGATCCGGGAGGTCGTGTGGGGGGGAAGGAGTTCGAAAGTCTAAGATGGAATTACCGAACGATGTTTGACGTGGAGGTGTGAGGGCAAACGAAGGAGACATTTTGGAAGTAGGCGACTCTGACCTGGCACTGGCAGAGGGGGGAGTACCAGGAAGAATAGGAGTCACGTTGATGGATGGCTGTTCAGACGAGGCGTTTGGAGTTTCGAAGTATGATGGATCGTTCGCTTTCTGAGGGGTCGCAGCGTTAAGACCAGAGGGTGATACTCCCAATCGAGGGGAACCTTGTGGGGAGGGTGACGTTAAGGCTTCCGTCTCAGCGTCTGTCCCGATTTCTTCTGGGGCGGGATCTGGGAGATCACTCTTAAGAGGGAGCTCAGCGATGGACTCTTCATCGCTGGCTAAGAAAGTTTTATAATCGATCCAGTGTATAAGTATAGATAATGACAGACCTAGTACCATGTCTTCCTGAATCCACAACTCTCTGTCCCCAGGAGGTTCTTCACGACTAGGCGGCTCGCCAATATTATTTGTCCCGTTCTGGTAATCCCGTCGAAAGGAAGACTCATCACCCGCGACGTGCGTGAGGCTCATATCGCTAGTCGCGTGATCGACACTGGAGAAGCTTTTCATCCTGGAACGCACAGGTATCTGGTTGGACAGGATAGCATCCGTTGTCCCGTTTGAAGGCTGCGAACCAAGAGTGGGGGAGGAACCACTCCTGCGACGATCTGCAGGATCATCCAGTTCAAGCGGTGGGAGGGGGCTGCGGGCGAAATTCCAACCAAACTTGGAATTGGTACCGGGTGTTTTGCCAGGGCTGAGCCCATTTAATGGCGCTGATGGAGTAGCACCAATGGGACTTTCGTTTAAGCCCGAGTCTGAGTGATCATCCAACTTGTCCGCCAAACCAAATGACGTGGCATAAAAGGCAATGGCCTTTGGTGACGTGCTCCGTAGTGCAGCTGACACCGACAAAGCGTCTTGGTGACCGTTAGAGCCCCTCAGATGAGTTAAACTCGAAGCAGCACGGAGGGGATTGTTGCCCTTAGTTCGAATTTTGGGTTGAGAAACTGGTGGAGATTTGGAAGTCGACCAATGGGGACGGGGAGAATTCCAGTTGCGTTCTCGCTCGTGTGCTATTTCATTTTCCTCCTCATGCTCCAGCTCCTTCAATGAGTCGTGGCTGCTAGCTACGGAGGCAGGGGAGTCCGAGCGAAGGGATGCACGGGAGGACTTTCGCTGAAGAGACGCGTGAGTTGGGGTAAGATAAGGCGTAGCAGAGGGTGATCGGGGTGGATGTGAGTGTGAGTGTGAAAATGAATGATTCGAGTTGGTGCTCAAACTGGAGGATGACCGGGACGGTGGATGTCGTTTGTTCCATTCTCGTTCTCGTTCATGGTTTCTTTCTCGGTCAAGCTCCGAGATTCGGTCTTGATCTGGTAAAATTTAAGGTACGAGTAGGACGAGCTAGGAAAACACTGACAGTCCGCCTGAGAACCTATCGAGCTGGGCCCGGAGCTGTGGTCATCATCGAAGCTCCGAAGAGATGCAAGACTGCCTCGGCTTTCAAGGTGCCTATGCACCGACCTGGCGGCCATACTCTGTGACATTACGGATTCGTGAGAAGATGATTTTGTGTGCGAAGGCGAACGGAAGTCCCGAGAAAGATGACGATGGAATTCTTGTGAGTGTCTGCGATGCATCTCCGGGGTACTGGACCTCGATGGGAGCCTCGGACGGTTCCATTCCTGTTCGCGCAGGTGTTTACGCTCTTCCTCTTGGGCCCGATGTTCCCTATCTTTGTCTGACAACGTGAGTGTATAAAGCCATGTACGCGAATTAATCGCTTACTGGTCCTCTCGTTCACGGAAGTACTTGTCATTGAAGCTGTCAGCCAATCCAATCCAATCAATGAAGAGGTCCGTTCGATCTGAGAGTAAGCGACTTACAATGGAGCTCGTAGCTTGAGTGCCTGTGCCCTAGTTTCGAACCTGTCTTGCCTCGTCTGAGTGAAGAGGATGGACGCGAATCGGAAGGTATCATATCGGTCTGTGCGACATTCAGAGCGGATGTCGAGGCTACATTATGTAAAAACTCGAGGACCCAGAAGAGTTGAAGATGAAGTAATCATACCTTCGCTCTCGGAATTAAGAACATCACCCATTGCGCGTTGCATTTCTGAATCCTGTTCGAGGAGATCTGCCTGCAGATCAGTCAAACGAAAGTATATGTGCTACCCCGAAACATACTGGATTGAATTGCTAGCTGGGCCGACATTTGGAACGATGGATGTAGAGTGACAGTGCCGACCGGGGGAGTTGAGTTGAATTGGGATGACAAAGTAGAGTTGCGAGGATGATGTTGAGGATTAGAAGTGCTTGTAGATACTAGATATGAGTCTGATCAGATGAACGCTGAGCACCTGTGAAGAGAAGCGTCGAGAACGGACGATCATGTAATTCCTCCGGAAGGTTCTGGTCCATAAGTTGTGATTGAGAGGACATGAGTCGCGCACGCAGGGTATCAAAAGTAGTCGCTGTCGACAAGCGAAACGAAGGATCAGGGTACCTGTTAGACTCTGGTGTGCGGGGTCGCGAGGGATGCGAGTGTTATATGGGATGGCCACGTACTTGGCTTTTCGGCTTCCTCGTCACTCAAGCTTCGTCGCGCGGTTCTGCGTCGAGCACCATTCCTATCGACCACGGGGGTGATTTCCAGCGAACTACCATCAAAACTATTTCTGCGCAGACGAGTCTTCTGTGGAGTGTCCCCTGGCTCCCTGAGTGCGCGGGAGAATATATCCTTCAAGCTCTCGCGGGTGGCATTGGAAGTGCTGGAACCAAAGCGCGAAGAGTCAGCGACTGAGCCTGCGTCGGATGACGGAGCTAAGGGAGGGACGGGTGTGGTGTTCGTCGGTGATCGTGGTTCGCGGGCAAGAAGGGCACGAAGACGAGCTGCTGGGGTCTCTGCGGGAATGGGGATGACACTAGTGGGAGTTGGGGTCGGGTCGGAATTGAGGGCAGCGATGGACTTGGGGTGCATACGAGGGGTGGGGAATTCGTCCTCATCGTCGTGTATGGTTAAGAGCGAACGAGCCGAGGAAGGAGCAGGAGTCGTCTCCAGAGCGCCGTCAGGAATACGAGGACTTGGACTGCGCCTGAATAATCTGAGACGGGGCCTGCTGAGGAGGGTGGCCGACGACGGGGCGTCCATGTCCGACGTCGAGGTCGCCAACGTGAGCGTCGTCCTCGAGGCGACGATTTTTGTTTGGCTAGTGTGCTTATTCGGGACAATCATAACCTCTCGACAGCGCAAATATTGACTTTGAAGCGCTGTCACGTTACAGGTCTGTTCGAACTACGTGGGGACCTCCAAAGCGACATGACTAGATCTATAACGACCCCTGCTTAATCACGGACTCCTTGTAGAAACTAAGAATGATGTCGTAGGCGGTCAAGGTAATGATTCTATTTAGCATCAAGTTAGCACGATCAGTAATGCTCCCCCATGCCAGCACCTACGCATGCGGAGTAATGCGCAGAAAATGTGCTGTCGAGCCTGTTTCAAAGGGATATAAATCATACTGAAGGGTCGCGTGGAAATCTACTAGCCTTTATACCACCCGAATACACCTTCGGTCTTGAAAATCTTCCAGAGACAGTCAACAGGATTCCTGTACAATGCACCCTGCAATTGTCCGTTAGGCAACCGTATTGTCGGTTGGTTATACACCCGGGTGAGAGCCTGATGGACGTCAACAAACAGCCTTGTGGGAAGCCTAATGCACTCACAGTATCCGCTGGTTGCATTGCGATACACTATCCGGGACATGAGAACAAAACGTGAAATTTCGTGTTGCCTCAGGACATACCACACATATACCCGATACAGAACTACTAGTCAAGTACGTCCAGATACTGTTAGCAGGTAAGATGCCGTGTGTGACAAGTTGGCTCTTGGTCCACCCGTAGGTCGGCAGTTGAACAGAAGAGCCCATAGCAGCTCGAAGAATAGCACCGTCTATACCACGGACGAGACCTCGGAATCCTTCGGCTCGAAATATCGTTGAGAGTGCGTCAAAGATGTTCCTGTAATAATGTTGGGCACCGACTGGTAATGCAGGGGAATATGCCTTTATGATGATCGGTCATCGTACGCGCGGAAGCCTGTCAAAATTGACTGACTTGCATGCGAGCCTTGATGAGAAATAGTGGATTTCCGAGAACCGCGCCGACCGTCCCACTAGCGGCACCAGCTGCTACAGATGTCAGAGGTACTTGATCGGTCACAGGCCTACCCATGACGCGGTTTATCGTCCGACGGAAAGGCTCATAAAATCCTGAGCTGTCAGCTTTGCAAGTAGTCACGGTAGAGAACTTGAATATCGTACCTAAACATGATCCGTTGAGGAGAATCTGACAGAGGGTCACAGGAACTGGTGATAAAACCGGTGGAGGTGCTTGCCTGGTATATATACTGGCAAAATGTGAGAATGACGCTGGGGGACTACACAGCGAGCCTACCGCTGGGCTGAGGCCTCGTTGCAGACCTCGGATGCCTTCGTTCCCCCATGTCTTCACGAAAACGTCGAGAGCATTCCTGTAGACCTTTTGACCGCTACCCTTTACTAGTTCACCTTGGAGCTGCAGACGCGTTTTTGCGACTTCTGCAGGATTTGAGACAGTAACCTGTTGGTGGGTGTGAAAGGCGAGTCCAAGGAAGCAATTTGACAAAGGCTACCGCGATACATGCCGCAAGACCACCACATAGAAATCCTTCTGCAGTGGAGGGGGGGAGAGACATTTCAGGTTATGAACCGAGTGTACGCAACAAAGCCAGCAGCAGCAAGGCGTATGAAGTTGACGTAGCAATCACAGCGTCGGCCGAGAGTGCCGATCTATTAAACCGTAGCCATTTCGCCAGTAGTCAACAGCTACCATGATGTTCTGTATCATGCCAGCTAGGACTCTTGTCCAAAGTAAGTTTCGTATCATCCCATCGTAGTGAAAGACTTCAACTCTCATTCCTCATAGGATTCGGAAGCTTGATAGG
The DNA here is from genome assembly GCA_038090035.1 of Xerocomus nothofagi. Classification (NCBI taxonomy): domain Eukaryota; kingdom Fungi; phylum Basidiomycota; class Agaricomycetes; order Boletales; family Boletaceae; genus Xerocomus; species Xerocomus nothofagi. Next base: position 273,881 of record JBBPLY010000005.1, on the reverse strand, counting down.
TGAGTTCTTTCAGAGTCAAATGTCTGCATGTCATGACCTCAGGCGTATGCACAGCTGCTTCTCTTGCGGGTGCATGCACCTCTAGGATCGTTTGGTGGGACCCCGCAGTGCTTTGTGGGGTCGGTTCAAGGAGGTTGCCTACAATTGTCTTTCACCCGAGCCCAAGTTCTTAGTTGCGCAGTGTTATCACAGACAGTCGGTGAGCATTTACCATCAACCAGTTGGATCCTGTACGGTTAATCGTGTATATGGTAACGATCCTTGGTCTTCAATCTCAACATTGAAACCCCTCACAATTTCCTGGTTGGATGAACCTTAGCTGCATCCTGTCCGCCCAGGTGCAGGGAAGCTCGGTCCAGCATCTCCACAAACATCAACGTTGCATTCCTCAATAAATGGCTACAGTCAACGTTACAATGACAAAAATACTTTCGCTCGTAAACTTCGAACGATCATTTCAAGCATAGCACAGAACAGCGTATTCCTGAAAAATACGTCAATGAGACACATTCGTTCGTTATAGCGATGAGTCGGGAATTCACCTTCACTTTCTTCTCGCTGTTGTCATAGGGGATGAAGCAACCGTCTCCGTATGTCTCACAAGCTTTACCTGGGTGTACAGCACCGTGGTAGGGAGCCTGGGCAATATAAATAGGGGTACCATCTGGTTCCCTCCCACCTTCAACGGGACGAGCGCGGAGGCCGTGGAGGTTGAGCTGGCCAGAGCATGGCACCCATTTGACTGCGCGAGAGTCGCCGACCAGGATCTCGTATTTATCGATCTGCAAAATGGGGGCTCGACAACAAAAGCTGGCGATGGACTTGAAACACCTACATGGATCTCGTCTTTCTTGTACCCGATCACTGCCCCATTCTTGAAGTCGCTAGAAGCTTTGCCGACCACTGAGCAAGGCACAAGTGAGGGGATGTTCCCAAATCACCAGATTAAGTCTCACAAATTCCGGTCTGGTAATCGTACTAATATCAGAGGCTGAATTGACAACAAGGTAACATGTGCGAACCTCATGGTAAGCACGGCAGATGTAAAGGGGTTCTCCGCGTTCTTCTCCTCCTTGGATGGCATCGCGGGGGATAGTCCTTCCCTCATTCCATATCCAGGCAATTGGTGCATCGTATCGTCCTGCCCTCCATTGTTGGGTACGGGCCTGTGAATCGGCGACCCAATTGCCAGCAGACCAAGCGTGTGCTTCTTTCTGTCGATTTGTGTGATTCCAAGGACAAGGTAGCAGCAGTAAAACGTCACTCCTACCTCCTCCGATCTATTTTCGTACTGCTTGTAGGCATAATAACCCGCACCAACCGCTGCGACCCCCGCGAGAATACCCCCGCCGATCTACCGAAGATTAGATTATCGAACAACAGGGCAGATCTTGAGAGTACCTCGAGTTCCTTCTTGCGTTTGTCGTCGATGTCGTACCAATGCTTCTCCTTCTGCTCTTCCACGGGTTGCGCAGCAGACCCCTGGTACGACGGCTGGCCGGCTTCCTGGCGCTGCATCTGTTGTTGTTGTTGTCCATAATCAGGAGCAGGTTTGCGGTCTCCGCCCCACTGCTCCTCACGATGGTGGCGATGGTGTTCTCCTTGGAGACGTCCCCAAAGGGCTGGGGTCACCGGGGGTGTCCAATCATTCTGTTCCTTTGTAAATGAGAGCAGAATTACTTGACTCGAGAGGACTTTCCTGGGAGTGGTGGGGCTGGATGATCTTGTACTCAACCCCTAGATCATGGCGATCAGATCGAGCTAGATGAATGGAAGTATGTCTACCTTCGAATTCAACAACGTCACCATAGTTGTATTGTACACCAGGTTCCCAGTATGAAGCCATTGTGTGACAATGAGTGTGAGAGTGGACAGTTTAGAGATGTGGTCCAGAGAATGGGTGTGGTCCGTCTGCGTGGTGAGTTTTTATACCTGCGTACGGAGGCAATGCTTAGATGCCAAGGATATCGCAACGATCGATACGAGTACCACTTTCGTTTCTCAAGTTGCGCTGTTACCAGGTTGGTAATGCATGACATCGTGACGGTCAAGTTCCGAGAGGCGGCGGAGGTGAGATGAGATCCGTCAATCGATACGGAGAGATCATTCCATATCGATGGGTTATCTGATCCAACGAGGCCGGCGAGCGGAGTGGGTCTGGATGCCAGACTGTGTCCCTGCAAACTATGATCAGAAAAACACAGACTGTTGAACGTCGATGTACTACATATATACAGTACATATATAATCACGTCGGCTGTTGTTATACTCTGCAGCGGTCGCCATCAGCGTCAGGTGCGCTAAAAAATGCACTGACCCCTTGAGACTGTTGGAGATGGGAGGCCTCTGTAGCCGCATTTCCGGGTGCTGACTCGAGTGTTAGGGACACTACAGGAGACATGGCACGGTACTCACAATAGGACATGATCAGGATTCACAGAGGAACTAGCCATTTCAGGCTGGCTAGTGGGCATCTGCAGCTGCAAGCCTCGCTAGTAATGGTGGCTCAGGAACCGTGAGATACGGAAGCGAACACAGTTACCAGATTGTCCCTCATGGTGCTGAGACCCTAACCTACTGGGTCCTGCGAGACTCTCATTTTCTTTGGAGGTCACTCGACGTTTCTTCTCTATATCCTAGTGAGAACCGAGATCGAGACAAAGGGTCGAGATAGCTTACGCTTCACCTCAGGGTTTGTGAAGTCGAGGTACCCCGCGGCAGCATCCGCAACTTGCTGCCAGTCAACTTTGGATACCTTTCTTATGTCAAACCGGTATTGTGCCCCACTCCAGACTGGGTTCTCCTTGTCTGCGGTCGCATAAAACGTAGCCCAATCTAGGAATATGTACATGTCAGATAAATTCTGTGACGTTAACACTGAAACTTACCTAGTTCGTCGATATTGACTCTCTCAATGATTTGTGTACTGTTCATCCGCCTCCACTCGTCTCCTAGATGATACTCATGTCTCCCCACGAGATACTCAACGGCCAAATACAAGTCAAAGAGTGTCGATCTATAAGTGTTGATGGGTGCATCTGCCAACCGACGCGGGGTCATCAGCAAGCCTTCGAACATGCCATCCATGTACATGATGTAACGTTGAATCAGGGAAAGCAGCCCCGCATCCAACCGAAGGTTTGTCGCATGTTCGTCGATGCCTATGAAAACCTGATGACGCCAGAGGAACCGTCTGACGTGGTCGTAATAATAAGTTGGCAGTGTAACGCGGTCACCGCCTTCGGCCCCAAGGATCGTGTTGAAGACTTCGATTTGAAAGCGCGAGGCCTGATTCAGAGGAGCGAGTGGCCTATATTGGATTTGGAAAATTTTGTGCAGTTCGTCTGCGGTGGGGGCACGGTGAGGGAAGAAGAGGTCGGTCATGCTGGTGACGATGGTAGGTAGCACAGATCAGGTCGTTATCAATCGTGCCTATCACCCGTTCGGCTCTACTTACCCCGCTGCCAATGTCCATGGCCTCCAAGCCAGTAAGCCAGCACCACGGAGTAGATGACTTTTTATCGTGTATGGAATGGAGGACGTCGTGATGGCATGCACTGCACGAGTTGGATATTTACACCAAACTGGCCACGCCGACGACACATGCAGATCGATCAGCTTTGGTTCCGTACCACGATGAGCAACAAAACTGAAGAGGTCTTTCGTATCGCCCCAACAGTGCAGAAATACGACTGGGGGAAGATCGGCAGTCATTCCAAAGTCGCCCAACTCGCTGCAGGTGCAGACATTCCCGGCTTTGTACTCGACAACTCGGCTCCCTACGCGGAGGCAAGTCAATCATGATCATTCCATACCAACGACCAACGACTTTATTCAGTTGTGGATGGGCACGCATATTAAATCACCTTCAAGGGTAATTGGTTCGAGTACGGGTCTCTCGGACATCTTGGCTGCGAATCCACATCTCATCGGAAGTGAGGTTTCCACAAAATTCCCTACCTCTCAGGGAAATCTACCCTTCCTCTTCAAGGTCCTCTCGATCAATAAGGCTTTGAGTATTCAAACACACCCTGACAAGAAGACTGCGGAGCAGCTGCATGCGAGGCAGCCAACGGTTTATACAGGTGAGGTGTTACCTCTTGGAGATGTCTTGATCTCATTCGATCCAAGATGACAACCATAAGCCAGAAATGGCGATCGCGTTGACGGATTTCAGAGGCCTGTGCGGATTCTTGCCCGTCCCAGACATTAAAACACACCTCAGGAACGTCCCAGAACTTCGTGCACTAGTTTCAGAACAAGTCACGGATCGCTTTCTCTCATGTGAGGGGCCAGATGACCAGGCGCAACTGCAGTGTCTCTTTTCAGCTCTCATGCAAGCAGATCCGAGTGCTGTCAAAGTCCAGCTTTCGCGACTGGTGGCACGCTACCATGCCGAGGACGAACAAAGTGACGTCAAGGACCTTGTCCTCAGCCTCAACGAACAATACCCAGGAGATGTTGGGGTGTTCTGCCCCTTTATGCTGAACTATGTCAAGTTGATCGCTGGACAAGCGATTTTCCTCGGCGCAGGAGAACCACACGCTTATATTTCTGGAGGTAGGTTTTTGTTGTGAAATCCTGCAGGTACGAGCGTTCACCACAGTGATCAGATATTATGGAGTGCATGGCCAACTCGGATAACGTCATCCGAGCTGGTCTCACTCCGAAACCGAAGGACATACCCAATCTCCTCGCTGGTCTGACCTACAAGGCTGCTCCGTGGTCCAACCACATGATCCAACCATCCACAAGTTCAGGATCAGCCACCGTGACTTACGATCCTCCCGTCCAAGATTTCACAGTCCTTGCGTTGGACCTAGCGCAAGGAGGTTCGGAGTCCCAAAGTGCAATTAATGGGCCATCGATTATCATTGCTACTGAGGGAGCTGGCTTCATCAAATGGGACCACGGCAATCAATCTCTGGCACTGAGATCGGGGAATGTTGTTTTTGTAGGGGCAAACGTCTCTGTTTCTTTCAGCGCTCTTGAAAGTTTGACGGTGTTTAGAGCTTACGTCGACTGAGCAGACTCTGCAGGGATCATGGAATAACATTTGATATGTTGTGTAACTTTTCGCGATTAGAACGTTATCCGTAGTATGCTTTGTGAAAGATTGATCAAGAGGTAATCTTTGCATCCGAAATGAAGGACCAAAGTCAGTAGACGTCGCCAACAACCGCGAACCCAGTAAGTACGTAGATACCCAACCCAAGAAAATGAAGAGCCGCCGTTAGACAATCGTTTGAGTATGCCAATTACGACTCATCGTCACAATTCCCCCGCAATTCGCTTCTCGATGATGCCAGCAACATTGGGGCCATAAACCGGTATTTTGTCGCCTTGATATCCCTCCGGATACTGCACACGAGGTGTGTCCTCCGCGAAATAACTAGGGGAGGTGCTTTAGCGGTGTCTGACATGCCGAACGGAATGCACTTACGTATCATTCCAAACGCCAAAATAACTCATCCCCAACGCGCGCGCGGTCCATTCGTAGTCATGAGCAAATCCTTCCGGGTAGAACATCTCAATCACAGCAGACACATTGGTGCGTGGCATCAAAATGAGATGCGATAAGCCATTGCCATGTACTCCAAGTAAAATCTATTCGTCCAGGTCAGCCGGAATGCTGCGTGGTGTGGGGAGGGACTCACCGTCGTACGTGCGGCAAGTCGGACCTGGTCGTCTTTTGTCATTTTCTCCGCCATCACCACATTCAGCTCCCACTCCTTGCCCGCGATACCACCTGCACGGATCATGCTTGTCACTTCTGCGTTCTTCCTCTGTACAAGGGCCTCCAGACTCTCGACCAGTGCCCCGTGGTCTTCAGGAATCAAGCGACGCCGAGAATTTTGACGAGAGATGTAAGTAATCACAATTTTTTCGGTCTCTTCAAAGTCGGGTCGTGATGAGGCCATTAACTTGTCGCTCAGTACGCGATCTTCGAAAGGACCCTCCTGGTCATCTACTGCCACACCCGCAAAACGCCAAACAGCATCCCTGACCGATCTCCACCACGAACCATTTTTATCCAACTTTGAATGAGCAATTAGAGCGTCGACCGACTCACTAGCGATACGCTGGTTCTGCGAGCCGCACAATGTGCCTCTAAAAGAGGCTGATCGATCAGCGAGCAGAAGGTAAGGAAAATGCCAGGCACGTTGAACATCCGAGTCATTGCTAGCAGACGTCGCAATGACGCGATCATTCCAGTCGACATCGACTTCCACCGTTAAAGATGGGAATGCAGCCCGCAGGAAATAGGCATTGAACCCTGGTTTGTCTCGCCACCCTGCGTTTGAGGAGTGGGGGAAAATAGCGCGATGAATTGGGGGAGGGTGTCCCGGATGCACTGCACCTGTCCAAAGTGACCAAGTTCCAAGTAGAAGCTCAGCACAAAAGTGATAGTAGTGTGCTAAAACTGGATCATCGTTAGCTCAGACGAAAGCAAGCTTAAGCGCGAACACACATTGTTTTGGGTCATTGAACAGAAGCTGGTAATCAAATAGGCATTCAGCAAATTGCGTCAATTCTTTGTAATCATAACTAACCGTATTTCCTTCGACTGACCAAACTCTCCGAGTAGAAGAATGGTTTCCCCACCGTTGATGTGCTTCCTCGGGGGTTATGATGGCCATGTCCCGTGGGGTAGGTTCGCGGAGTGCCTTGTTCCCTGGGGTGTTTTCTGCGGGGAGACCGGTCGATGTCATGTACCTAGTATCGGGGAACGAAGATGGAGAAGAAGTCAGGATGAGAAGGGTGCCATTTGCCATGTAGATGTCACGGAACAACGTCCATCCAGGAACATGTTCCACTATGGTGGTTTCTGGGAGGGAAGACAGTCCCGAAAGGTCCATGTTTCGGAAAGTGGTACTTTGTCCCTTCGATTCATCACTTGATTCCGGAAGGATAGGAACAAGCAATTCACTGATTTCTTGGTCGGTGTGTGGTGGGCGTTCATTGACGGCAAGTTCATCTATGGCCGGTTCGTGGAAACCAGTGTTTATTATGATGGATGGCAGGGTCAGATTCAGAGGTGCCATAGCTGTGAAAAAATGCATCGAGAAGGCACCGATGAGGATGAGGACCGCATCGCGTCGCGAGACTGCGCGAATTAGTGCACGCATGAGACCAGCGAGTGAGCGCAAACTTGGCAGCGAACGACACCGTGGCGCGGACTAATAGATTTCAAACTTACATACGTGGTACAGTCTCCAGAAATAGCGACCGGAATTCGTATACACGAAGTGAAACAAGGTTGAAACGTTGAACTCCGCCGGCCCTGAAGTTACATACACCCACTGGCACATGAACGCGTATGACCCATACAGTAGCCTTGACCTTGCGGTGCTAATTGCTGGTCTGCCCAGGGACCTAAATTAACGCGCCTAGACAAGATACAGATGGACGATCTACCTTCAACTATTTTACACTTATAGGATGGGGGCGATGCAGGAAGTTCCACGGGGGATGAAGCCTCATCTTCATCCTCATAATCGCTGTCAAGCTCATATTCATAGTCGTTCGGACACAAGATTTCTCTGACATCTTTTGCATTGCCATCATCACGGCGATTCAGTGCTGCCGATGCACTTGTCCATTGCTCTCCGAGTTTAGCTTGGAAACGATCAGCTGAAAAAATACACCTTTGCTTGACCGGACGAAATACTAACGTGTTGTCCGACGACGGAGAGCGAGGCATAGGTCAGGAGGGGCTTTCAGGCATTTCCAGAGGTCGAACGGGTGGAAAAGGTCAAGAACTTCATGTCAAAGGTTTCCGGTCGCAAGTGATCGATCTAATACACGGCTACCGCTCTTTCTGATCAATTGTGCTTCGACTTCTGCTTCGTTGACATGGGCAGAAACAGCTTCAAAGAATCCGTTGGCAAATGGACACTGTGAAATCGTCACAGTGAGCCAGACCTTGGTAGGATGGAGCAACGAGAGAGAGTTGGACTTTCTCCAGAGGGGTGTGTGCCAAGGCGACCTCCATGATACCAAGAGGCGTCAGGTTGTTCTCCCTCGCGCAGAGTGTACTCAACATCGTGGCGTGGTGGCAGGCCGTCATCGTCATGCTGCTCAGCGAGCGAGATTTCAGGCATGGACGTATTTTGCCAACTTGAAGGAATTGTGCTACCGTGTCGACGAAAAGTGAAGGCATTCGCAACCCAGTCGTAGCGTTTGACTGGATGTTTCTTGCGAACTCCGAGTCCTTCTGGAGTCAACGACAAAGCGAAGGCACAACCAAGATTCAGTAGCGGGAGGTCGACGGAGATACCGCTAGCACTCGATTTCGGATCGCAAGGATGAATGACAAGGGCGGCCTGAATTGTTGTTGGCGTCCATCGCTCTTCCAGTCTTTCCGCTGCGATGTGGATGGAAGGCATGCTGGGATGGTTTGGGTCGGGTTTGGTCCTGGGCCAAGAATGACTCTGTGACCCCTAATATTTGTCATGAAACTAACTCCCGGTGCGGGCCACCGGTCCGTTGCGGACCGTGAGGGGAGCACCTTGATCATGTATTGGTTGGTGGCTGTGGAGTGCTGTTCCTCTTCTTCTCAGGACTGCCCGAAGTGTATATCTCTTTGTAACGCGTCGCCGGAGAAATCAAGCTCATGGAATCACGGCCATCGCTGCTCGCTGTGGTGAACGACGTGCTCGCCGTTTCGCCAGTCTCTGACGAATCTCGTCCTCCTCATCCCTTCAGCACCTCATACGCGGCGACCGTGACGCGACTCAACACCTTACTCAACACCACCACTCGGCTCAGCCATGCGCTGTCCCAACTCATCGCCGTTCCATCTTCTGATCAACCGTCAAAACTCGTCAGTCTCATGAAACAGCATACCGCAATGTTCACGTCCATCGCGCTGTCACGCGCTGTTGCTACCTCTCTCTCTGCAGAGCGGCCCGTCGTAGTCTTCCCTGATACTGCCCCGCCATCTCCCACTAGGCTCGAGGAGTGGGCCCGTGCAGTGGGCATGGAGGCCTTCATCGACAGTTCCAGAACCTCCGCTGCTACGACCATCATGATGGCGGGTAAAGTTTTAGTCCTCGACGTTGGCATTGACGACGGAGTAGTCGTCAAGACTTCCTTTGCTGTTGGCAACAATAATGCTAATGGTCCACCAGCGGCACCAGACTTGGATGCCTTCCTCGCCAGGGACATTGCTAGATGGGTTGATGCAGCAAAACGCGCATTACTCACTGCAGCTCACCACACACAGGCAGAGGATCCGGCGGTCGAAGCCGCTCATCTTGGTCTTATTGTGCAAGACCATCTACGCTACCTCATGATGCTAGATTCGTTGGCAGTCGCTGAGGGTGAACGAGGAATCCGGTGGTTCATGGAACCCGTCAACTCGGCTCAACATTTCCTTGATGCCCGAAAGTCAGCTGGGTACAACGCTTTTTTGCGCAGACTAACCTTTATTGACACTAGTCTGCGAATAGGCCACGGCATCAGCCTCTCGATAAATTCCTCGTTCGAAATTCCTTACCCTTGTTGTATCTCGACGCCCCATCCTTGTCCTTCCTTGTGTGGCTTTCTCCTCTATCCTACCTTCGTCTCCTCCGGTCCTCACCGACTTCCCAGCACCAAACAACTAACACCAACCCCTTTATTAACATTCCTGTCACGCATCTGACCACGGCCCTTTCAGGGGAAAACGATGGAGCCACTATCGCACGCCTAAAACTCGTTCCATCGCCTGAAGGTGTTGGGGAATCCCCGCAGTCTAACTATCCAAATGACCACTCTTTTCCCCAGGCTCCGTCTCATTCTTGGGTCCTCGACTTCAGCTGCCCATCCAGATCGAGGCATCAGCCCACTGGACATGGTGTAGTAGTCTCGCAGAGCCGGCTGCGTGCGATACAAGGCGTTTTAGCGACAGGCATATCCACAGACATTCTGATGAACATGAGTGTCCCAGCAGGTTCTTCTACAGGCTCCAGTTTAGGCAACTTGGGTTCCTTTGGATCCATCAGTCCGGTGGCAGGAATGAATGTGGGCAATATTGCATTCAATGGCTTCATGATGGATCCGATGCTTGCTCAGTCGATCGATAGTGGGAGTTGGGTCGATCTTCTGGTAAGTGTGGGTAATATATTGACAGAAGCCTATGCACGGCGTCCTCGAGGCCGGTTCCCTTAAACCGGTTGCCTTTCACACCTGCCGAATGGCAGTTTACGATAATCATTCTACGCCATTGTCGCCAGACAGTTTTGCTGCCTCTTGTCTTCTGAATCGGCAATTCCGCTGACATTGCGTTGTATCACAAAGTTTAACAATGGCTCACCCGCAGAGTACTACAAAGCTACATACGTAGGTGACAGAACCGACCTGGGGATCGGTTCTCAAAGTGGTGACTGTATCAGAACTCACCAAATCGGGCTCATCCGCCAATCAGTTTGCGGCTTGCAGCACCGCAAGAGCCAGGATTTTTGTTACAAGAGGTCCCTGTAAAAACGGCCAGTGAGGTATCGCAGATTTTGGACGTACGTGGTACACCACGGTTTCGTGGCGTAATCTCCTTTCTCATCAAACTCACGGGCCCCGTTCTCAGATCGTGAAGGAGCAATGTTGGTTGAACGAATTGTTGAACATGGTTCAGTGGCAACCAGACGGCCCCATTCTTGCACAAAAAGATCCGACGTCAGTGCTCCCTGCACCGGGCCCAAGAGTGGAAGAACCTGTATCGCTGGAAGTACTCGCTTCCGTTCTTGCTGGAACGGTCACACCGCGTTCAATCCCCGTGTCTGTATATCTTCCTTCAGCGACGTTACCACCCTTGATGGGTCCCAATGCACCTCACTTTGGACTCGAAGGGCTTGGCGTCGGACCACCTACAATCTCCGCTGGTTCCAGCTCTGGAAGTCTTTTTGGATCTACCGATATAGAGATGGACATGGAAATCCCCGGGCTGAGTATGAGCATGAATACCGGAATTGACATCTCCATGGCTGGTATGGGCATGGAGTTGGCGAGCTCCCCTGTCCCCTCACGTCCTCCACCGATGATCGTCCTCTCGGGCCCTGCGCGGGCGCCCGCAGCAGGTATGATCGAGCTTCGCGCCACTTTTGGCGAGTTTAACAACAAGGCCGGAAGCATTAGTTCTGATTGCGGTGTCAAAGTAGAGGCCTCAGCTGGGGTTGATATGCGCGGTATGGATGAAGTAATCAGGCGAGGGGGGATCTGGGGTCTGCCAGGAAAAGTATGGGTTAACATGGGACCTAAATGATACAAAACATATATACACAGGCGAGGTGCAGACCACTACTTGGGACCTTTGTGGAACAGGACAGTGTTCAGAATAGGATTAAGTTGATGACTCGGACGGGTTCAACTTCTCCATGATTGCAATAAGTGCATTATGGGCCCAGGGCTTCTCTCCAAGCGACACTGCTTTTAGGTGAAACTTGATCGCTGATGAAACTTCTGGCAATTTCCGAAGTTCTGACACTCTGTCAACTTCATACTCGGTAATGGTTGGATATCTGTGAGAATGGATGGCGCATGCTCATGAACTTGGTATCCGGACTGACTGATGCAATTTCAATAACTTACTGCGCCGTGAACCACGAGAGAGCTTCCTCGACGATGTTATCCTTTGACAGCCCTTCTTTAATGGCACGAAAGGCAAGTTCTTTCATCCTTTCATCCCCGAGCTGCCGAACATACATTATTGGCTCATGACTATGCCATTCCGGGAACTCGCTTACGGTGACTGCAAGTCGATACATTGACTTTGGGGAGCAACAGGAAGGCTGACTGGGGTCTTGAGGCCGTCCTCTGGAGGAACCTTGGGCCGACTTCAGAGACAGGAAAGATACCTGGCCTGTATATCGGAAATAGATGTACGAAAGCCATCTGAGGAGAACAATGCCGGTTCTGAATGCCAGTACTTGGTAGGCATCAACCATACTCACGTCTTGTAAGCCACACCTTTGACGAGTATCATGCGACAGTTACTAACGGAGTAGGCGGGTGGTTCTGTTGGTAATCCATCTTCCATTTCGGCACAAGCGCTTCCTTGTGTCGAACTCGCTGGAAACACCGCCTATTAAACTCGGAACATCAGAACTGACAAGAAGGAGAAGCTTACTGGGTGCATGTAGCTTTGAGGACGACTCTGTCCGAAACTTGCCAGGAGTAGTGAACTCAGTGCTATCAGAGTCATCCTCTTCATCATCATCGAGGTCGCTATCTTGTTCATAGTCATACTCATGAAGCACGGAATATCTATCGATATGGTGGTCGCTGGTCATGTTGACCAGAAATGGGGGAGCCAACTGCTTTGCTGCTACAATGCTATTAGCTCGGGGTACGGCGTAAGGGATGATTCGTCCTTACTCGAGGTGGACTTGGGTAGCACCAAACCGATGCTGTGATTATTGCCATACACGATGCGCGGCTTGCCCACGGTGGATCTGGGACGCTTAGCGGAGAACACATAGAACTTGGTGTCTACAAAGTCACCACTTTCCATTGATTGACATAACGCCAGTGACGTCGAAGAAAGTGGGCCAGTGATAGGCTGAGGGAGCCGCGCCCTTGTAGTCAGCGTGAGAGACAGGTAGGGACGCAAAGCTAGGTCGAATGGGGACCATGAGCCAAGGAGAGCAGGCTGACCGTGACCAAAATCTATGATCGTGATCACCCTCTCCTTGAGCCCCTTTGCATCCTTATCAGCTGCAACTTTCAGGCAGACGGTCACGGTGGCTTGATCTTGCTCCGTGTGGGAGTGGTTATGATCGAGGTATATGCGGACCTTTGCAAACCACTCGTGCGGGTCGTAGGAGATCCCGAACCGCCATCCTAATCCAAAGGTTTCGCTCCAGACGATGGCACCGTCCCCGGATGAGCAGACGGCAGGGCGTCTGTCTTTGATAGCGATCTGAAACACGGAGGTAATGGTGTCCGAGACCTTCTCCATGTTGAGACTTGGGGGAAAGTCGAAGCGTGGAAGGGGAAAATTGACGATGAGCAAGAGTGCCGAGTCCACAGCATCTCGGGAGCTCCCAGGAATCAATTACAGTAATCAAGGGCCCCTAACTCAGCACTTTGCATATCGCGGTCAAACCCCATCACGACCACCAATCTAGCGTTATATTCCCTTATATCCTTGATTACACCAAGTTATACTTCTTCACAAGGGGTTATAAGAGGTTATAAGGCCATAAAAGGTATATAACGCTAGGGTGGTGGCCGTGATGCCCCTATACAGTTCTTTGTCAGGTAGTCGTGCCAGCTGGTCGCTACCAGGATCTCGACCATATCCATAGCTAGAGGGTTGGTGCTCCATCGGCTCAAGAGGTTCACAGTGACGGTAGTGGTATCCACGGTCTCGTAAAGACAACGGAGGTATCAGACCCGCAAAACGCGGTCCCGGTTGTACTCTACGTGAGCTCGGTCTTACTCAAAGCCTGGCACTAGACTGCTGAAGGCGCTGAATTCTGGCTCGAGTGCGTTCGAATATCTTCTGGTTACTTTGGTAGATCTGTTCACTGACTGGTGTTCTCGTCTTCGCCCTGGTCTCCGAGTATGATTATTGGGGCGACTTTGTCCATACGGGTGACACCACGTACTAAGGACCGCGCAGTGGAACTCCAACGCGGTCGTTCCCGAGCTTACTTCCGAGTCCACTCAGTGGGGGCCGGGCGGACCCTAATCACAAGATGGTATGAAACAAGAACGGGTGAACCAATGTGTCGGACACCCTAGAAGCATCGGTGTTCAGTTATTCGGCAGAAAGGCAATATTCGTGGCAATTGTGCTGCGCAACGACTAACAAAGCTTACGATTGCGCTTCATATTGCGACCCGCAAGGGTTGATCCTATACCTGTTCTCACTCCATCGTGCATGTCAAGATAGTGCGATAGGGATAAGTTGAATCTGGATTGTCAGGTTGCCCCCCTATACAAGGGTGGCGATCTAATTTAGCGTTATCAGTGAAGAGACTCGATCGAAAAATTGAAGAGAATCGGTTGCCGAGGATTTGTACATTCACCTTTTTTTTTTTTTCCTTCTTTTTGGCGAAAATTGAGCCCGCCCTAAAAAAGTGACAGACGTCTTTGGCCCCGTGTAAAGACGAGAGGGATGATTGTATCACTGTGAGCCCGCTCGTCTAGTGGTCACCACGGTGCTGTCCTATCTAATAAGAGGTACGGCCACATAGGACGATGACCGGGACGCGAGTGGTGATTGCTCATCCAAGCGAAACGACGAGTGGTCTTGATGGGCCTTGCGTACAACGCATGGCCTTTCCCATTGGGCTGAATGTCAACCTCGGAACCTGAAAAACGTTGGAGCTGAGCCGTTCGTGTTACAGACACATACTCAGGGTCGGGGTGTCCTGCGAGCTCAAGGTTTTCATAATGGCATATTATACTTGTCAGGGTGGGCCCCACAAAAAACACACAAGATATGCTTGGCACAATGTTCCTAGCGATAAGGACAAGGATCATCATGTAAATGCATGGGGAGGGAAGCCCTGCATGATGCCAAGGTGTGGCAGAAGTCCGAGATCGACTGTTTCGAAGGGACGAAGACTGTGAGTGGTGTCAATGGCGATGGTTTGATGCGTGCACTGTCGAAAAGGCAGGAACGAACGAACGTGGATATGATCGCTGCGAGAAGACATCAACATATCCCTGCACGCCTCAGATTCGTGAGTTCACAAATCGTGTTTCAGATACGGTCGGCCATCACAAAGTTCAATGTGACAGCTGAGGGTATGTTTGCCACCACAAGACGAGGTGTAGCGGTGGCGTAAATGATCTTCAAAGATATGGCGTGCTGCGCCTGACGTGGTGCTGCGCATCGGGGGCGCGGACCGAGCGGTGGGTCTCCTTCGAGTATGTACCAGGAATCTTAAATGCGATGGTAGGTGCAATGATTGCGCCTCGTGGCGCCTGGCGTGTTGAGACACAAATAGACAGCCTGGCGGGTTGGGTGGCTGGTTGACTGTTGCTGTGGATACAAGCTTCGGGCGCGTCGGTTTGTGGCGAGGCCACGCCAGGCTGTCCAGTTGGACGAACGCATGGAATTGAAACGGCTGATATAAAAGACTACTACCTCTGCTCTCGTATGGCCAACAATCTGCACGCGGAACGATGGACGTACGCAGCCGAAGATATAGGCCGTCGACCGAAAAAGGAGTGAGCACATGCCACGACAGGGTGCGGTCGCAGATAGCCGGACAGAAGGAAATATTCATGCCGGCGGTGCACATGAGAAAAGGACATCGCTCGCGTGAACAAGCGAGTTTGGAAACGATGTGACACGATCGCAACCTCATGCTGGGTCAAAGATAGCATGGTAAAATTGGAAACGGGATACGGTACGCCCAAGATGGGTCGGCGCAATACAGGGAATAAAAACAAGAAGGAGGGAGGGGACCATGTGGAGCGCGGGTTCTGATGGCGTAAAGGGGAAGGCGTGTGTGACGTGTGATTCTGTGACTAAGAATTGGGGGCGTGACGGTGGCGGTATAGGATACTTGTTCGCGCGCAGCCGATTTCCTGCTCGGGTCTGCGTTGCTCTCCTCCCCACGTCTGAAGGTCCTCCACTTTCGTACGTCCCGCTCCTCCTCCTCCTCCTCCTCCTCCTCCTCCTCCTCCTCCTCCTCATCTTCTCCCTACAGAGCACGTCCCCGGGTCTCCTTCTCTCACTTACTTTTTTCATAGACTCTTTGCTGCCCTCGTTGTATGTCTTTCGGCCCTGGCTTCTTCAGACTCTCAGCCGGTCTCGTCTGATCACCCCCCCCGCCGAGCCCCCCCTCGTCGTCCCTACCACCAATACCTTTCTGTATCCCATCTTCACCAACTCATGTTGCAGTATTCCGCTCAGCCAATCCCCCTTCCCATCTCATACAAACCCCATTTGGCCCGTAAAGATATCCTACCCGAACATTGTTTTAATGATTCCTTGAACCAACTCCCCCAAGCTTCCCGTCTGTTTAACAAGCGTTTCACGAAAGATCGTTCATCCCGTCCATCTCAGCAACAACAGCAGCATCAACAGCAACCTCCCCCCCATGTCAACCATCACTCCCCCATTTCTACCGCACTCCCCTCTCTTTCTCCCGCCTCTTCGCCCTTTTCCTCCCCTCTCTCCCTCCCTCCCCTCTTATCTTCCGCCCCCGCCAGTCCATTCGCTCTTCCTAGCCCCCTCCCCCCCTCTTCCCCCCTCCCCCTTCCTCCATCTTCCTCCCTCCGACCTTGTATCACAGCATCGATGGCCTCTTCCGCTCATCGCTCCACTTCCGGCTCCTCTACCATCGAAGACGTTCTCGCTCCCGGAGACTTCATTGGTCAAGGTACCCTCTTACAAGGCCATCACATACGTCTTTGCCCTCCACCCGTCTCACACGATACCGTCGATTTTGGCCTCGCCAAGGAATTCGAGGTCGTTCGCAAACTCGGCACAGGCTCATATGCCATCGTATACCTAGTCCGTGAGATCTTGTCCCGTGCACAGCCTTCCGAGGATGGTCATTGCGGTGTCCTTGATCTTGGTGAACCAATTCGCTCAAAGTCTTACATTACCTATGGCCGCGATTTTGCCCTCAAGTGTCTCAGCAAAGCCAATCTCGATCAAGACGCCCTTGCAGCCCAAATGACCGAGGTCTGTTTCCGTGGGAACTCGATATATGCACCGATATTCATTCTCTCCCACAGGTCACTATCCATCAGTCTCTTCGCCCACATCCCAACATCGTCACCCTCTATCGCACGTTCGAGACACCAGCCTTTCTCCTCCTTTTGCTAGAGTACGTTCCCGGCGAAGACTTGTTTTACTTTCTCGAGCAGGCACGTGATCATTACGAGCCAACGCCCATCCCGTCAGCAAATGTTCCATCTTCTCCTTCGCGGACTCCCCCGACTCCTTCCCTTCTTGCTTCCCTCCATCCTTCTCAGCTTCTCAGCCCTACACGTCTTCGCCTGATAGCGCGCATGTTTTCTCAGATGTGTGATGCTGTTGCCTCCTGTCACGAGCAAGGTGTTTTTCACCGTGATATCAAACCGGAGAATTTCATCGTCACCGACGGTTTCGTCAACGGTGAACGTCGCGTCATCGTCAAGTTGACAGATTTTGGTCTTTCTACCACGGAAGCAGAGTGTTCTGACATGGACTGTGGAAGTGCTCCATACATGAGCTTTGAGTGTAGGAACAACTGTGCCCCGACGTATCGGCCTGCTCCTGCCGACGTCTGGTCCCTTGGTATCGTTTTGATCAATATGTATGTCCTTTCTACCGTCAATCTCGATGCTCGTCAGTAACTTTTGTTACAGGTTGTATCATTATAATCCTTGGACGGATACTGCTCAAGGGGCCTGCTCTTCCTTCAACCTTTTCCGTCAGTATGGATCCAACTTCTTCATGCAGCGTTTTACTGGGATGACTACCGCCGTGGCTGAATTCCTTGCTACACGCGTTTTTTGTCTTCCCGCTTCTGCTTCGTTCTCATTCTCCCCGAACGCGATTACACCTGTCACTGCACGCGAGTTTGGGGCTTGGATCAAGGATCTACCTGTACTCTTGTCCGAACCCATGCAACTCAATCGCCCTGTTACAGGTCACAAGCGTGTCATCTCCACATCTTCGATAACCCTTGGTCATCCTTTGTCGTCATGCCCACCCTCACGGCGTCCTTCGTCTCGCGCAGGCGGTCGAACTCCAGTTATCCACTCTCGCAGTTTATCGCGTGCTCCCTCACTTGGTCCTGCATTTGAAAAGACTGGCTTAGGTTTGGAGACGGTGCCCGACTTGGATGTCTCTGTCGTAGAGGAGACGGAGAGCGAACTCGTCAGACCCTCTCATATCGAGGTTATCGAGGAAGTTGAGGCTGCAGATGAGCTAGATGTTAATCTTGAACAGAGCGCGGATGCCGAGCACGACTTGGAGGATGGCCAGAGCCGCTCTACGAAGAAGCGGGGACGCCGCGGAGCACGGAAGAGCAAACAAGCTACTAACGGCGCCGTGGACGAGACGTTGGAGGTACTTGCTTCCGCCTCCCAAACGCTGGCAAGACAGATAAGTGTGGCGTCGCGTTCTTCATCGCGACCACACTCTGGCTCCGTGTCGTCGCCAGTCATCGATATCAGTCGCGCGGCCAGCATCACATCCTCCAAGACGCCCACTGTCCTAGTTGAATTCCAGTCTACTGCTACGGAAGCCTCAACTTCGCCTGTTTCTCCACCCACCGCCCCCGCCGTCGCCAAGAAGGCCTCCAAATGGAAACTATCATTTGGAGGGAAGGCCCATGCTTCTTCCGTAGAGGAATCAGTTCCTGGTACAGCGAGCAATGTGACAAATCTAATCATGGGGCTCTCACCTGCGTCGGCTCCTCATAGTGCGCCCCCCCCTGGTATCAGTCATCATACACACGTTCCGCACTCACCTTACACCCGCACGCCACTCACACCGCAGCGCTCCCCGGCAGACGAAGCAGTCACCTGGACACGAGGCCGGCAACCTCAGCCTTTTAACCCGAAATGGGGTACATCCTCCGGCAACGGGTATGGGCATAACTCTGGAGCATTTTCTTCCGGAAACGGTATATCCGTTGAGCGCAGAGGACCTCGTGGGCCGTCGCCTCCATCGATACGTAGTGCAGGGACAGATCTCGCTTCATCTAACTCTATGCTGTCCAGTTCTGCCAACAAAAGCAACTGGCGTAGCTCGATGTCAACGACTTCGAGCGCGAGCACATCTACGAGTGCTTTCACACGATACAGTAACTCAAGCACGCGGAGCATCAGTACGATGGCAACGAGCGTATCGAGTGGGAGTTGGAGGGCACAGACCAAGACGTCGGGTCAGGGTGGGAGCAACAACATTCATGGAAACAATGGGGAACAGCAGGCTATCCCCAAGAATGTCAAAAGTGAGTTTTATACGGCCGTCATCTCCAACGTGTACGTTGATTACGTCAATTCTCAGTTATGTCTGGTGTACCTTGGGAGTTGGCCCAGTTGCCGCGTCAACTACACCCGAATCCTATTGGAGATATCTTCGGTCAACCCCCCCAGCGTAAGCCTCGTACTCGCAAGCCCAAAGATCCCAAACTCGACACTATATGCGAGCGGCCAGGTGCAACTCAAAAGCACGCCGTTCATCAACGCCGCGATGCTGCCACCTCAACTACCGATCTTGATCATGACGTTAGCGAAACAGGCAGTGACGGTGCGCCGAAGAAAGTTCAGAAGGGCCAGATCAACGCGCTGGCGAAGATGCTCTCCGCTCTGAGGCGGTAAATGTAATGTTAGTCACCTAGACCTTATCAACCACGCTTCCTTTGGTCCCTCCTTCGTGCCTCTGGGTATTGGGAGCTCATGTGTGGTTTTTCCTTTGTGCATGGTGCAGGTTCTTGACATTGCGTGTGACATGGCGGTTTGTGCTGTTCGCTGTCGCGTGCGTTCGTGTATTGTTAGGTAGCCATACTTACGGTGCGAAGTCAATCCTGTTTTGCGCGTTGACGTGTGCTCAGCTTTTGAACAGGAGAACGTTCATCGTATTTTTTTTTTTCGCCGAGTCCGCGACTCCGATGAAAACCCACAAAAACCAAACCACACTCCTTGTTCGCTACTGCTCCTCATCAGATAACAGGACTGTAACATTTCTCTACTGAGCCTATTCCATTCATAACACAATACTAGCATAGCAAATACTGTAAATCCCAGAGTCATTCCTTTGTTTCATTGATCAAGGTCCTTGTGTTTGTTTTTCGGTGCATATACAACGCTTTTGTTCTAAATCGCATGAGTGACGCAAAAACAGAAGTTGGTTATTATACCGCTGACCAGTATGAGAAAGACTGCTCCCCTCCCCCTACGTCCTCCATCAAAATATGAATGTTGTCCCTCTATCATCTAGGCTGTACAAAAGGAATGCCAGACCCTCCCCCAAGCGAGCTCTGCAAATCCGCGAATGCCATATTTTGCTCGAGAGTAGGGATTTGAGGCGCACGAGGTGTGAGGATCTTTGACGGCTCGTGATGCAGTGGCGAGCGCATGCCGGCGGTGAGCCGGGTGCAGTGGTCCAGCGACGATCGGCCTTGCACTGGGGAGGGCGACCGCGATGTCATACTCTCCGGATCGCTTTCCGAAGAGACCGAGCTCTCTGCCATGGGTGGCGAGCCAGGAATGAAAAATCTCCCACCGCTGTCTGTGCGGACGAGATTGACGTAATATTCTTGAAGGACTTCACGCGTGCACTGACAAAAAGCGCCGAAACAAACAGCCAAAAAGATAAGGAGAAAAAAAACAGACGCGTCAAGACCAGTACAAGTGCTGAGGAACCAGAAAGGGTGAAGTAAAGATGGAAGTGGAGTGTTCGGGCGGACAGGAGAAGGATGGGTGGGTGACGAGGTTGAGATGAAAGAAAAGGTGCTAACCGTTAATCGCCAGTCGATCATGCGAAGAAACTCGCGTTCGAGGACGTTGAGTTCGGATACGGGAATGCCGCCCACACGTGCGTAGAGGCTATTAGTGCAGAATGTATCGCATAGACCCTTGCTGCAGACGGTGATGGAAGCGATGATGAATCGGTGACAAGTGAGGGAAGACAACGTAAAAAGGGGCATCCGTGCGCAGATCTGATCGACGTAGTGAAGAGTGAGCAACAGGCATGATTTCTGGGGAAAGAGATCCTTTTAGGCGAGAGCGCACGTTCTAGAGAGAGGATGGACAGACCTCCACCTTGGTAAATCTGATTATGCGCCGAAGATAATCGAGCACAGAAATTCCAGGCGTCGATCTCGAATGAAATCGGGTCAGGCTTTCACTGGATAAATGAAAGGATCAAAGACGTTCAGAAGATGTTGACATCGGGAGAACCTACGGCAGCAAGGGTATCCGGTCATTATGCGCGATCAATCGTTCAAGCATATCAGCTTCGACGTAACATTCAGACATCGACCGTGGACGATACACCGGCGACAGAAAGTGATTACCTATCAGCAAAGCAAGATTATCTATGTCCGCGAGTTCGAATGCAGCGGGTAGAGCGACCTTTCCTGCGGTGTCCATACACCCATCGCACTCACCGCCTTACTTGGCTCGTGGATCTCTTGTAGAGAGAGAAGTCGATCACTTCTTGCCGTGCGCCAAATCTGTGCAAACACAACTCGGCTCGTCGGCATACTCCTGTACAGCACCACTGCGGTGTTCGAACCTTATTTTATCAGCCACCCACACACACACCACGCCTATCCCCCGACCTGCCGTCCGCCAGACATGGCCCCAAAACTCGTCAGTACCCCTCCTCGTCCGGCGCATCGCTCCACACGCTCACCCCCACGCAGGACCCCTCTGAAGTCAAAATCATCTACCTGCGCGCAACAGGCGGCGAAGTCGGTGCTTCGTCTGCTCTCGCCCCCAAAATCGGACCTCTTGGTCTGGTGCGTGGCTTTGCGGTGCTCCGAGTGGCGTGCGCTGACACCCGCTCTAGTCGCCCAAGAAGGTCGGTGAAGATATCGCAAAAGCGACGTCCGCGTGGAAGGGTCTACGCGTAACCGTTCAGCTGACGATCCAGAATCGACAAGCGACCGTCTCAGTCGTGCCCTCGGCCTCTTCTCTTGTCATCCGGGCTCTCAAGGGTACGAACCGTCCATTGTTCTTTGTTGCGTGTGCTTCAGCTCCGTTGTAGAGCCCCCCCGCGACCGTAAGAAGGAGAAAAACATCAAACACACTGGCAACGTGACGCTCGACGAAATCTTTGAGATCGCTCGGACGATGAGGTCCAAGTCACTATCAAAAGACCTAGCCGGCGGTGCGAAGGAGATATTGGGAACTGCACAGAGCGTTGGGTGCACAGTCGATGGGAAGCCCCCTCACGACGTCATCGACGGCATCAACTCGGGCGAAATCGAAGTGCCAGACGAGTAGACGACAGCTCCTGTATTCATTGACTTGCATATCATCTCTGTTCTGGCCCATCTCAACACCTAACGCGTCGATCTCAATCTGATGTCGGGTTCCGACTCGGTGTGGAATTCCATACTCGAAGTCACCGTTCGTAATGCCATAGTATACCGGAAGGCCATCCGCAGAATGCAATCTACTGGTTACCCAAACCAACTGAAAATGAGGACCAGATGCACAAAATGGTCGATGACCGCATTCGATCAAGATACAATGATATGCTTCAACTAGTCTCCAAGGTCAACGGCAAGCCTTCTCCCTCAGAATCATCGTCATCCTCCTCTTTCGTCTGATTCCCAGTTAGTCGCGAATTCCATGCCTCAGTCAGTCGATTTTTGTCTTTAGCATCCAACTGCACCATCGCATTTGAGATGACCTGTGTTGCCCCTTTGCCATCTCCATGGTCCATTAGCCACCCAGCCCAAGCTGATGCTGCCGAAATCTCGTCCACAGCTCGCCAATACTCGTAAACTGCACGCAGAAGCGACTTGTCTGCAAGGGCATCGCGTGCGCATTCAAGAATGAAGACGCGCTGCCAGACGGCTGCAGTGGGGAGATACGCGCTGGATATCTTCCGTATCAACTTGAGACGCGCGGTACTCTCGGCAACCCGAGAGTATATCGCTTCAGAGACATATCGGAGGAGTAAGGTCTCGTGAATAGTCCGTGTGGCCGAATTTTTCATACTGCGGTTCAACAGTTCCTTTTCGACGCGTAACGGATTCGTGTCAGCGATCGGAATCATGTGTATACACGGATTCTTTCACCTCGTAGACACCTTGCTGATCCTCGGTGTTGTCCGACTGGTGGTCAAGTCCCCACAACCAGATTTTTTCAGCGCCCTTCACATCCTGACTCGCAATCATTGCAGTTTGCGCAGATACCCAGGCTGACTTGATGTCACCCTGGTCGCATGCATTCTCTGCATCTAGCCGGACAAGCCATACACTGGGAGAGGCAGATGTAGTTGAATACTTCCTGGCGAATCTCAATGTTCTCCTCGGCGATGTGTTGTCATGTAAGAGTAAACGAACATGCGTGGCTTGCAAGACCGGTAACGCACTGGGACCCTGTGCCAGGACTTGTAGAGATCCTATTAAATACTGTTTCTGTGATATAGTCGTGATTGTCTAGAGACGCAAGAACGGAGCCAAGAATCTGCCTCACCAAGCTAGGCTCGAGTGTCGGAGACCGACACCAATCCGATACAAAATCGGCGTATATCTGAGACATATCGGCATGAGTAGCGGCGAGAGTGTCACTCTCCGTGAAATTTCCGAACGAGGCCTTGACAGCTTTCGTAAGCCGCTCGTTCGCAGATTGGAGAGCATCAATTATTTTTTCGTTGTCCATGAAATGAGTATCAGCTTCGACAGTATCTTTGCCGTTTTTGAAGAGGGTAATTTCACGGAGTCGTCTGGTGGCATGCAGCTGGATTGCACGAGGAACTTCGGGTAACGCTTCTTGCAGAAGAGAATAGACATGGTCCAATAGCGCGGTACGTAGACGGAGCTGACATGGATAACCGCGAATAAGCACTTCGAGTTCCACAAAGAGCTCTACTGTGGGTAATGCTGAATGGAAAACTTGATAAAGTCTTGTTCCAAGGATACGACATGAAGTACACACCTTTTGATGCACTTGACAAAGCAGACTTGACGATGGCACCCTCCATGATCGCTTTTCGCGCAGCTTCACCTTCGTCGCCATCCTTCTCGGCGGCTATGAGTTCGTCCGGTGGCTTTTCCCTGTGTTCGTCAAGTACGGTCTCGTCATCATCGCCCATGTCGATATCGGGTTCGACTTCTTTCCTTGCCTGTGCTTCCTCGTCTTCCTTCGTGTCAATTCCCAAAACATTCCACCGTCTTCGCATCCCTTCAATGAATCCAAGTTCCATCCGGATGTATTCCTTCCACATGTCCACACTGTTTGAATTTAGTCGAAGCCCGCGCTGTAGCAAGGAACGGGCGGCAGACGGCGACATGTGCGATAACTCGTGTGATGCCGCCAGAATGTAAAAGGAGGGAACATGAGGATGAAGTTGCAGAGCGCTAAGCACGCGACTCGAGGTTAGTCGCATTTCCTGACCAAAAAGTACTGGACCCTACCGTGCGGTGATTCGCCCCACTAAAGCGCGTGCTCCTTGGCGTTTGGCCACCTGGATGTACTGTATCCAGAGTCCAACGTCTGACTTGAACCTCTTGAGCGCACGCTCGAATATTTGGAATTGCCTCCGGACGAGTGCGTAGTCTGATATCGTCGACTTTGACTTTGAAAGGTCTGGGAAGCAGCGTGAATAGTACCTAGCAAAAGTGTAGAGGGGAGTACACGTACTCAGCCGTTGGAGTCGTTTTCGTCGCAATTGTTCGAGACCCATTTCGTATGCGGCATACCGCAGAAAGTCACTCTTCTTTGCGACTCGGCGCACGAGGGCAGTTTCGAACTGGGTCCGTTTTTTCAATATTTGTTTTACCTCGACCTAGACGACACGAGACATGAATCCTTGCTCTAAAGTTGTGATTATACGAGGCCAGCGCCCGTTCGACCTACTTGGGTGAAAAGGCTTTTCTGGACCAGGTCCTTGAGCTCTGCGAGCATCTGGTTGTCCTATGAGAGGGATTTCCAGAGAAGCCTACTCTTTACTTGCCTGTTCTTGTTGGAAGTGTACTCTTTCCATGATGGCGGGCTGAGCGCGTCGACGTCGAGACGCAACGAAGAGCACACGGTAAATATTTTACGATAGCACATCTAATCTAATCAGATATTGCCGACGCACGTTCACAAGTACGCCTCAGTTCGACGGCGGATGCTACCTGCTACCGGTCGCGAGACTAGTGCAACGAGAACGCAGGGATTGTAGCGTTCAACGGTAGTTCTGCTTCGTCGGCCGTCGTCGCAATCGGTCGTGGTGGATATAAAATGACAGCCAGCGGAGAACCAATTCGTACTACTTCTCGTCCATGCCGCCAAAGGCTCATCGGGCAGGTGCAACTGGTCTTCCCCGCACTCATTCCCGCTCCTCCTCGTCCGGTTCTTCCAAGGCTGCATTGAATCTTCATTTTACTCAGAAAGATCCAGCACTCCCAAAGCAACCCGAAAGATCAAGGAAAGCCGGTCATGGACACGATGTATGTTTCTCTTCTTTTCTTTTTCCCCCCCGACGATTTTATCTAATTTTTCCTTGTCTTTCTCCTTAGTCCCATTCACGAAACACTTCACCCCTTCCCCGGGTGAACAGCACGGCACGGGTGGCTTCCAGAGAACACCCACAGGCTCATCGCTATGCACCACCCCCGACCCAACGCCAACAGGGGGGAAAGACCAGGGTTGGCTTCACTCTTGCTAGCCCCCCTGTGGACGACGACGACGAATGGGTATCCAGCGAAAGCGGTGTTGTGACACCGAACAGTATCAGTTCGGACAGTGGCCAGACGCCCGTCGACCAACGCAAGTCCATACCCACGGACCCACCCGTCGACGAATTCATGCCTCGTCCAGATACACCGCGGGCGCAGCCTCAATCGCTGTCTCGCGTGCCCACTATCCGTGCTCCAGAGGCGCCCGTAAGGACTTCTGTGTCAGCTGCACGTGGACCGCAAGCTCCGCAAACTGCGTCCGTACCACCATCTGTTCGCACAGAGCCAGCTCCTCAGTCACAGCTTCCCTTTACTGAACTGCGCGTCATGGAGACACGCTCAGCGAACACCTCCCCCATCCATCGGACACATCACACATCGCAGAAACGCCTCTCTATGACTAGGCCTCCCTCCATGCACTCTACTACCAGTAGATCGGAAACTCCGTTACGTCCACATCCTCTGATCCGGGGACAATCATTCGGTCAGGGTGTCCCCATGTCACCCAAAGTGGTACCCCTCGCTCCGCTGACGGTCACATCGGAAGTGTCTCCCGTGTCATCACCAGTTCGAGATCAGACTGAGAAGCTTTCGACTTCCCCGTCCAGCGTCAAGACGACATGTGCACAGTCTGCGTCAAATCGTCGAACCTCGGTTTCTTCTGTGCGCTCAGTAGCCACGCTTCCGAGTCAACCACATATCCAACCCCATTTCCTAGTGAAGGCACACGACCGCCATCGAACGCTCTCCTCGATCTCCTCCAACTCTTCATCATCCGTTCAAGCACTGTCATCGCTGGCATACTTTCCGACGACACGTCCATCTACTCCACAGTACACCGCCCACTTTCCTCCTGCCAGCGTCTCCATCGGTTTGGAGGCAGTTCATCCACTATTGCCGCCTCCTTATCTGAGCGCTCACATGTCTATGCTCACGCATAGAAGCCCGTTGGGGGAGTCGTATGTCAGAGTTATTGCTGCCAGGGAACTGCAGAAGCGGGAAGGAGGAGTAGCTTGCTAGGCTTGACGTCCCACTGGCATTTGGTTCTTGATACCCATAGGACGGTCCTCAAAGGCTTCATTTATTCGAATTTCTATACTTTCTATTGTAAATTGCATACCAATGGACCGGTTCACTCACCAATACCAGCGATGATACCATACGTACGTCTCTGATCGTCTTGGTGACGATCTCGCTGTGGTCGGTCGTCGGACGCTGCCAATTTTACCTGGGGGTAATGAGCGGCGAAGTCTGAATTATAGACGTGGCGGTGACGTGTCGTCGAGGTCGTGCACGCGACGAATCCGCCGCAGATCTTGAGCGCGACGAGCTCACCCTGTTTTACAACATCCACAATGTGGCTCTCTGACGCACAAAGTCGGCGTTCTGTCAATTTCGCTCGCCTGCTGCGACTGACCTTTTTCTATGCACAGAAATCGGTGTCGCACTGACGACGTTTGGGACGTTGTTCATGTTCTTGGGGATAATGCTCTTCTTCGACGCTGCCCTACTTGCACTCGGAAATGTCGGTGTACTGTCACTGTCGCGCCGACCCGCTCAGGCACTCACCCTTCCTCAGATGTTGTTTCTCTCTGGCCTCACACTCATCATTGGGCCCCAGAAAACATTTTACTTCTTTGCTCGCAAACAAAAAATGCGTGGAACAATATGCTTCCTCGGTGGCATTCTGCTCGTCTTTTTCAGATATCCATTCATTGGGATGATCGTGGAGACCTTTGGATTCTTGAATCTCTTCGGGTAGGGTTCGCCATCTCGAAACAATCCTCTCGTCTCACGTCTTTACGATATAGCGACTTTTTCCCCGTTGTCCTGACATTCCTGCGACAGCTTCCGTTCGTTGGTACTTTCCTGTCACTGCCCTACATACGACCGGTGAGTGATCCTGGTCGCGGGTCGAAACAGCCAGTGACAGAGTCATCGTAGGTCGTAGATCGCTTAGCAGGCTCAAGAACCTCGGCAGTTTAGTGACGGAACCTCGACTATATGTTTACTTGTTCCTAGGTGGCTGACGTCTGATAGAGATATTCGTTGGATTTAATTGGTATATGTCACCCGGAATGATTATTTAATCCACGGAACGTCGACCAAGCTACTTTAATGACCTGGAACGCCCATGCTCATCGCTCCTAGGAACTCACGCGAACCACTTCTCGTTTCGGCTGTCTGAAGTAACAATGTCGTCGACAGGCTGGACGTTATCATCCAGTGCCGTTGTCCTCTCGGATAGCTCATCTCGATTTCTGATCGTGAAGCCATTCTTCCTTGCCTGGTCAATTACGAGACCACTGGAAGGGATTTGAAGACAAGCATTCTACGAGAATATGTTGGCACTCACATGGCATATAATGTCATTGCAATGTATCCTGACATCGGGACAAGATATGACCGACGAGTGTACGTCAAATCAGCCAATGCACCCTGCGCGGACGGGTACCAGGCACCGCCTCCGACACCCTGACATGATCTTTGTGGATTGGCAGGTGAGTGTATGGAGTGCACTCACCATGACGATCAAGCCCGACCCCCTCTTTGTGTATTTGCCAAGGTTCTTGGTACCAAGGGTGAAAATACATGGGTAGCATATAGATTCGAAGAAGAACAGGCCGAACAAGCACCCGACACCACCGTACCCTGGCAATTGTGAGACCAGGAGACTAAACAAAGTGCAAAAGAAGCCGTAGATAGCAAGCAAGAAAGCCGGGTCGACGAAGTTCAAGATCACCACGCTGACGAATCTAGGGACCAATGTGATACTCTCATGCCAATCGCTGCTACAAAAGATCTTACCGTCCGACGGTGAAAGTGATCTGGCAGAACGAAAACAAATTACTCGCTTTGGACTGGCTGATACCAACTCCTTGATCGACGAAAAAGTTCACGGCAAAGGCAGCCACACCGACTTGCGCACCACTGAGTACCGCGTTAGATACAAAATGCGCCAAAATATTCGCCGAAAACATACACATAGGCGGTCTGTGCAACGAAACCAAAGACACAACGGTACTGTTTCCAGAACGGACCTTGGTCTTCGTCTAGTCCTACGCCTTGGATCTCTTCGGAAAGGGCATCCTCGGTTATCTCTGGTAGATTTACGAAGCTGAAAAACGTCACAAGGTGGGAATGATGCAAGGTAGAGGCGACATACAAGAATAGTATATTAAGAACAACACCAAGCCCTGCGACAGCGAGATAAACCCTACACGTCCGGATCAGCTTCTCCATTGCATAGAAATGGGCACAGGAAACACACCACTGCACTGTCCCAAGAGAGGTTGCATTCTCGCCCGTGAAGAACCATCGTGCTGCAATGAGAGGTCCGGCGAAAGAGGCCACCCCTTGGAAGCCTTGACTGAAATTGAGACGGGCAGCTGCATATCGAGGGGTTCCCAAAACTGAAATGTAGGAATTTGCCGCGACCTCGAGAGTAGACAGACCACAGCCTACGACACGATGATCAATGATGACCACGTTCAGAATGACGTTCACACAGGAGGGACGATTCACACACCGATGACAAAAGTGCTTCCAACGAATCCACCATATTTCTCGAACTTGGCAGATGGCCAAAAGAATATAGCGCCAAGCGAATACAGAGTCAAACCAATATGAATGCCTTTCTATCCATCCGATCTGATCAACGGCAAAAACCGACTTATTCTTCGAATAAGGTACCTTGTATCCCACTCGTCTCATCTATTCGGGGTCAGCACGATCCGAGCCTATCAAGACAAGGACTCACAAAATAGCCCGCGAAAGGCGCCCACACAAAGTATGCTCCCTGATATGCCCGTTGATCAAAACCCTACGTCTGCACGCTCTGTTACTCACAAAATAAGCAAGCTGAAGCATGGTGCTCTGCAGCTTCGATATACCGAACACGGTTTGGAAGTGAGCATTGAGGACGTCAAGGAGCTAGTAGCAAAGACTGCCGTTGGTATCAAAGTTTCGTGAAGGCAACGGCGTTGACACTCACACCGTAAGCAAACCCCCCTGCCGAAATTCGATAAGCTTTTGGTCCCATGGAGTGGAATTACGACTGACAAGTAAAGAAAAGTGTCGTCACGAGGCCGAAAGCGACAACCCATTGTCGTTGGCTGAGTTGAGATCCTTTAGGGCAACACCATGGGTAAGAGGAAGCAGCCAAGAGGACAGAACACACCAGTAATTCCCTCGGGAGGTGCCATTTCTTGTGCAAGCGCCGGAGCTGATCAGGGAATAAGGACAACGCCCTGCAAGAATATTATATCAATGGGCTAGTCGTTTCGGTTCCGGTACTGCGGACATAGTATACGACATGTGGAGATGAACGGGCACTCGGCTCATCTCTGTTCCATGACGGATACGGACCTCATCATATCAACTGGCCACGGGACGAGAACCTGGGATACTTGTTTCCACTTTCGTTCGCCCACGGTAACTGCAACCAATCGACGTGTGAGGCGTAACGTATGGCGATGCGGAGACAAGGCGGGAAGTGGAGCTTCTGGGTAATATAAGCGAGCGAGACACAAGTAGGGTCAAATCTTCAAGGCGTGTGCTGGCGAGGCGTTCACGCGGACCGGTCGGACGCGTCTGAGTCATTTCAGTCCGATTCACGGTCTGGGGCTCGACAATGTTAGTGTACCTCGGGACCTTCATTTAAACGAAATGTCCTCACCTCTCGTTCCGCGCCCTGTCGTGAGTGTAAAAGTGCCCGTCTTGGAGGGGCTCGGTGCTCACGGCCTCGGGCCAGCAAAGCTACGCTGAAGTGAAGCGACACCACCCAGCAGAAGGTCGCAGAAGATGGAGGTGGAGGGTAGCAGAGCAATTCTGGACCGCAGTAGGGTTAGGTGGTTCGGGCGCACTGGGTATGCCTCCGAGCCACGCTAGTCAGTCCGATTCTTAGGATGTCTTGCCAGAAGCGACGTTCGTTGCGGAATCTGACACTGATCTCGACCCGCTGGATCGCGTTACGCGCGACGTTACTGGGTTGGGTCTGATTGTCCGCACTGACTTTTCCGACGAACTTTCCTGGGCAGCATTTTGTACCCGACTTCAGGACAGCGAGAACGAGCTTGTCGTCCTAGGGAGCGACGAGAATGCGTCACATCAACCTCTCCAACCCGATAGTGACTTGGGTGAACTGGGCGACACCGGTGACTCTGACGAGGACGAAGATGCTCCTCCAGCCATCTTCTACATCATCAATCCATCGTCTCCGCAAGAGCGTGAGCTGCTAGAAGGCGTCTCGAATCTGACGGTGTTGCGCCTTTTCAACGATGTTGATATTCGACCATCCCCGATCCCCCCTCACGGCACAAACCGCATCGATCCCCCGAACAGGCTCGTAGACTGTCACGGCTGGCAAGAATTATATCGAGGAAAGAACGTATGGATATATGATACGACATCAAACGTCGATCAATGCGTGCGCGTCGTTAGCCAAAGCGGAGACATGTATGGTACAGCGACGTAAGTCCGCAAGTCCTTCCGAGTCTCGCGCGACACTCATCCAACTCAGAGGAGATAGCTGGCGGGCACGAGCATCACACATCTGCGAGCTTCAGGTCCACTTGTCCTCTGGAGCTATCAGGATCGATTTTGGGGGCCTTGATCGATGGGACTTGCACGAGCGAAGGCGCAACATGATGGAAGTGGAAAGTAGCGCACATTATATTCGCATCGCTGGACTCGCCAACCTGTCTCCGCTTTGATCCGCGCACAATCGTGGCGTGCAAAAAAAAAAAAAAAGATATCGTAATGAATCGACATGCTAGCTAAAGACGACATAGAGGGGATGCCACGCTCGTCCTCCGCTCGCACAACCTCCCATGAGGAATTTTAAGCGGTAACAGTCCAGACACGGACGAGGTTGTCGGTGAACCCCCCGAACAATGTCTGTCCGTCAGCAGACCATGCAATCGACACGCATTCGGGCTCCCGCGAGTTAGCGCCAACGTCTACGAATTCGGGCTTGAGTTCGTCGACGATCGACCTAGAAGAAGAAGAAAAGAAGAGGTTTACACAGAATGTTAGATCAGCAGGGAACGGGGCACGCACTTGCTCTCAAGATCAAAGATTTTAACACAACTGGCGGTGGCAGCGCACAGCCAATAGCGGTTGGGAGAGAAAACGAGGGCGTTGACGATGTCACCGGCCTCGAGGGAGTAGAGGTGCTTGCCCTCATTCAAATCCCAGAGCATGGTGATACCGTCCTTGCCGCCTGATGCAGCCAAGGAGCCGTCGGGAGAGACGGAGACAGTGTTGATGTAGCCGGTGTGGCCGTAGTGATTCGTCTTCAACTTGAACTTGGAGAGCTCCCAGACCTATCCGGACATGAGGATCTACATTGTGTGTTCCAAAATCTAGTGAACTCGCCTTGACCACCTTGTCCCAACCGCAAGACACGATGACGGGGTTCATTACGTTGGGACTAAACCGCACGCAAGATACCCTGTGAACGGAATTAGGATGATGACGAGGAGGATATCAGTGATCACACACCACTCGGTGTGGCCATCGTCCTTGATATCATATTTACACTCTCCGAGAGTATTCCAGAGCTTGATGGTTTTGTCACGGGAACCGGAGACAATTTGTCTGTTATCTGCGCTGAAGCTGACGGAGAGGACGTCCGAATTGTGGCCGACGAATCGACGCGTAGTTTGACCGTTGTTGAGGTCCCAGAGGCGAAGGGTGTGGTCCCAAG
Source organism: Xerocomus nothofagi (assembly GCA_038090035.1). Taxonomy (NCBI): domain Eukaryota; kingdom Fungi; phylum Basidiomycota; class Agaricomycetes; order Boletales; family Boletaceae; genus Xerocomus; species Xerocomus nothofagi. The sequence goes on along the minus strand of JBBPLY010000005.1, from coordinate 241,886 downwards.
ACGCGGAGAGGGCAAACTGGCCATCGGAGGAGATGACGATATCAGAGACAAAGTGGTTGTGTCCGTGCAAGATACGTTTTGGATAGCCGTACGTATCCTCGTCACGAGTCAATTGCCAGACGATGATGGTCTTGTCTGTGTGCGATATGGACTATGAAAACGAGCGGGAGTTAGGAAGAAGATAAATACCACGGGAGGCAGTCAAGATCATGTCTGGGTTCTCTGAGGAGGTTGCAACGGCGGTCACCCAGCCTTTGTGGCCGGGCAGCGAGCCAAGAAAACGCAGTGATTCTGCCATCGTTGATAAATGTCGATCGACGCGACACGCAGATATCCCCAGCCCCGTGACGTGAAAGCCACCGTGACTCAGCTGTACAGTTTTATCGGCTATCCCCGCCCATTGCTTTTCAGACCCGTTGGGTTTTGTTCGACTCCGTCCACGCACTTCCTGTGAGTATCTCTTCTACGACGCTTTTTCCTGTATGATGTTATTCTTCGATATTTGCTACTTCAGAGGGTTCGCCCGATGAGACTATTTCCACCAAGATCTCTGACGCTTTCTGTGATTCTTGACTATTTTTACTGACCACCCTCCGCCAGCGTTTCCGGGTTGTAGTGATAGGCCACCCAATTTTATTAAGATGTATTCGTCATTAAGTAGACAGGTGGACCCTTCCAGGCTGTAAGTGAAGCCGTAGCGATCAGCGAGGGTGCGACTCGACGAAATGGAGGCAGCACTTGGTCGTTCCCACGCTGAAATCAATAGCCAACGTCGATCCCTTTTACAACATCTCTCGATTAAAGTCACCTCACCCTTCTCCATATGCCGGATCGACAAAGGACGCCAGTCATCAGCGAGTACAAATTCTTATTCATTTCGTGTCACGTACTGACTGAAGTCAGTCGACACGGACCCCGGTGTAGACGATGTTCTAGCTATGTTCGGATTTTATGCCTCATGGGAAATCTACAGTTCTCAAGATTCTGCTGTTCAGCCTGTTTGCCCTCGCCTCCCCTGAACTCGAAATCCTTGCTATCATAGTCTCTTTCGGTGCGCGATCCGCAAGCGAGTGAATAAAGCGAATGACCTCTGACCTCTAGGCAACACTGATGTCTACGCGGCATAGTTCGTTTCATTCTCTGCCCAGTGTTCGCTCAACATCGTGACCTGCCAACAGTGCGAACATTTATAAGCTGTATCAGGCCGTTGGTCGTCATATCGCTGCACACCCCGAAGATAGGGAAAGGTTCCCAAATTATACCCCAGATATTCCCCCCATCATTGCTCTTGGCTTTCATGGCCCACTTCATGGTGATATACATTTTGCTCAGTATTTCCATGGAAAGTGAGTTGTTCACTCGCATGAGCATTGTTCGTTCTCCAATATTCCATAGAGATGGCCTGGGTGATATCACTACACGTCACCCCAGCCTCAACGTTTCCCCCGACAAGGTCAATCAATTCAATCATAGTTTTGTTACGACAACAAAATCAGCAATCGATGTTACCTTGAACCTTCTCGAATCACGGCCGGAGAGAAGTATTACATACATCGTTCTCGGACCCCCGACAAACCTTGCCATGCTCAACCGCAAGCACCATCATACTATAAGATCGCGAATCGGTAGAGTCGTCATGATGGGTGGTGCCTTGGATGTCCCGGGCAACACCACGCCTGTTGCAGAGTGTAAGTCATTATGTTCGTCAGTGCCGGTTCCGTCTAATACGCACAGTCAATTTTTTCGCTGACCCGTTTGCGGCGAAGGAGTTGCTCTGCCCTATGGTGTCAGGAAGTGGTCTCCCATTAGAACGGGTTCTCCTAGTCACGTTAGATGTTACAACTCCGCACGAGCTTCCTTTCCCATTCTATATCCAGCATATCGACCCCACATTCGATTCTACCCGAAAGCCTTCCATCGGCACAGACAAGGCACCTTTGATCCACTTTACAAGCTCAGTCTGCGAGCGCACGAGAGAGATCATGCTCACTTTCGGGAAGGATGCTTTAGAACTCCACGACGTGGTCGCTGTATGGTGTGCCATTGAGAACCCCCCAGATAGTGTCGTCGATGGAGATGCTTTGTCGCCCGGCTGGGTCGCCGTTAAACGCAAATTTGCCATTGAAAGGTACGGGCATTGCTCTGAAGCGGAATTAATGGGGATTAATGTATGGTCCCAGGACGGGCGAAATTACGCGTGGCATGTTAGTTGTAGATCGAAGAGAAGACCAAACGGCGTATGCCCCCGGTGCCAATCGGTCTCAAGTGCAGAGTCTGTTGGAGCAGTTCCATCATTGTCATGGCCTGTTCGAGTCTACCGCCGTCCCTGCCCAAGTTGGAATGGAGAGCGAAGGAATCCGAAAGGGTCCTGACGAATGGCTGGGCCACCCGACAGTACACGACGGCAGTCTTGGTGGATCGACAGAAGTCGCTTGTATCGTAAGCACACCGGGAAAGGATACACTCCTGAAGTTGTTGACAAAACGTTTGTGGGGATTCAACATATGACTCTGACTCTGCTAGTCTACTCAATGAAATTTGTTCATGCGAGCATGGAAGCAGCAATACTTGTTCTTCCTCTATCCCAAAATCACCCATCACTGGTGACTTCTACTCCCGTATGTTTTGGAATGCTGGGTTCGGCCGAAAATACTGACAGACAGCAATTGGCAATCTGAAGCGCTGAATGCCATCCCAACGATGACGTCGCTGAAGAACTCAAGAACTCACCTCTAACCTTCTCTCAACTTGCGTCCAACTGCTCGAACATTAATGCATCAGAGTACAATTCCTGCAGACATGCGAGGAAGAGTATGTCTTCCACTGACCCGTTTTACATTCACTCAAAAGTCGTCTCGTAGACCGTACTTATCACGGGCGGCACTGCAGGGATAGGCTTTGAAGTCGCTCGTGCATTTGCTGAATCACACGCCCGAGTTCTTCTGCTGTCCCGCAAGGTCGAAAACGGTGACAGTGCCATAGCCGAGATCAAGAAGGCTGTCTCCGACCAGGCGGACGTCCATTTTGTCGAGTGTGACCTCGGCAATCTCAAGAATGTCGAGCAAGCAGGGAACAAGATCCGCGAAGAGGAGAAACGCCTTGACATCGTATGTCGTATCCACATCCGTCAAATATTGATACACGTGCTGAGGAGATCGCGGAAGATTGTCGCAGATGCGGGCATTGGCGTGAATAAGTTCGACGTATCCGCTGATGGGATTGACCGCCACTTCGCAGTCAATCACCTTGGCCACTTTTTACTCGTCAACCGCTTGCTTCCCTTGATGAGGAAGACATCCAAGCTCGCCAGCACCCCCTCCCCGCGCATCGTGTCCATTTCGTCCGAGCTGCACCGTATGGCACCGTCCTCGATCCAATTCACCTCCAAAGAGGAGGTAATGGGAGCCGGTTCCAAGAATCTATCTGCCGTCTCGCTTTATGCACGAACCAAGCTTGCAAACATTCTTTTCACCAAGTACACGCTTGTCGAAAGAGCGATAGAGCCCTCCGGAGATCGTATCTGGGCGGTGGCGACTCATCCCGGCGCTGTTCACACCGGCCAGCAAGACCAGTTCAAAGAGGCTTATGGCTCCCTTGTAGGGAGTTTGATCAAAGCTGTCACCGTCCCTTTCATGCGCAACCCAGAGCAGGGCAGTGTGAGTACCCTTTGGGCGGCGACCGCTGACGACGTGGAAAAGAATGGATGGCAAGGATGTTACTTCACGGACCCGGGCCAGATGGGGAAAGAGACGGCGCAAGCCTGCGATGCGCAGCTCGGAAGGAATTTGCACGAATTGAGTGAAGCGTTGATAAGGAACACACTCGGGAAGGACGCACTGTTCCCATGGAATGAAACGAGAATTTGATTGTACCCGCCTCGGGTCACATTCATACACCATTCGAATTTGTACGAGCACATTCCCATATGTGAAGACATAGATACTGTAATAAACAATGGATGACTTGGAGAAGTGTGGCATGATGTGGTGACAGATGGAAACATGTAAGCATTAGCCAGGTAAGAGATGAAACGTTGCACGACGAAGGCTCGTAGAATTAACATTCGGGAGGTGAGCAACGGAAAAATGAAAGGAAGACTACATACAACAACGTGTCTAACGCGGGTGTTTGGGGTTGGGTATGCTACATCATTTGAGTACAGAGGTTGTTGAATGCAACTTGGTGAACACTGGTGATGATAGATGCAGCGAAGCCAATGAGTGTCAGAGATTTTGGATATCGTATGGATGTCGAACAAGTTCGTCATAAAGCTCTGCTGGCAGATCTCGTACAAGTGTGACCGCTATCCCGATAACCGGAATGGCCTCGAGCGGCGGGAATGTTCGTAGAAGGCGCATAGGGCTGGAAGGAATGGAATGAGCCTAATGTCGGACGTTCTACACGGTGATCAAACCTTGCAGAATTCATGACTTCTTCTCGCATGAGCAGCAACTGTGCGATAACACACAGTACGTTCAGGTGTACACCAAAAGCCAGAAGAAAGTCCCACAGCATTAGGACTTGGTCCAAAGGAGGTGTGCATGCGCACAAGGTGAGGACAGCTGTGGGTGGTCAATTTCATCAGCATAGCTCCAGACTCGAACAAGAAAAACAAACATGGAAATGCGTAGATTTCGGCAGAGAGGTTCTTCATTCGAAGGTAACCGAAAAGCTCGGGGTCTACTATTTTCAGACATCGATCCAGAAGCTGTGAAATGTGACCGTTCATCAAGTGTCATTGGATATCATGACGACAAGCAGACCTTGAGACCTCTGTGCACCCCCTCTAGCGTTGGCTGAACGTAAAGTGGACACGACTCTTCGATGAACTTGGCGAAGCAGAAAAATGCTTCAAGTTCTGAAGGCATTGTGTACAGGAATGGGGCAGCGAGTACGTTCATCCCTTGGACGTATGTGAAACCAAGTTGCTGCGTCTCCTGGCGGTCTGTAGCCCGAAAGTCGATCATGTTGAGTTCTGGGATCATTTCATGAGGTGATTGGCAACGCACCGTGATTCCTCCATACGAAAGCATCCAAAAGCCGAACGAGCATGTCCTCGCGGACTCGCTCCTTGAAGCCACGATCCGTTGCCAGAGTCCTTCACAAAGTTGAGCTGAGTGCCATTGCAGTAGACGGGAACTTCACCTGAAAGTATCATTCCTGATTTTCTCCCGTACTTCACATGGACCACGAGAAACATATTGTAAAAACATCTCTGCTGAAAGGTCATCGACCCGTAGGAGAATTTTCCATATTCGAGGACGAAGAGTGGAATCCTACAAGAGATGCGATCAGTCAATCGTCGGCTTGTTCACTGCTGCGTTGCCACGAACGATGTTCGACGGAACGCCCTCCACAAGGATCATTCGTCTAAGCTTCTTTAGTCCTTCGTCTACATCTCCAGATCGTCTTGATTTCGATGATTTATGTTGATTTAGAGTCTTGTTGAACGAATGGGCTGCAGCTGCAGCTGTTTGACCTGGCGATGAGGACATGGCGGTAGTCGTGATAGTGTTGCAGACCGGTGAGAATGTTAGCCGTCTTTGTTTGCTTCCTCAGTGGTTATTGTCTCGTCCAGGCGCTCTTACAACACGGTCTTCTTGATCTGACCAGGGGGGGAAGACGAGTCGCAGCACCTAACCAGAGGCACGCCATTTCAGCATCCAAAGCAGCCCGACCTCTCCCTGGTCAATCCCATCGACCACTATGGATGTTCCGTTTGCCTCGTCTGGCGCGATGAGTCGCGCTCAGTATACTCTCGTGCGTAAAGTCGAAACTGCAGCTTCCCCCCAAGCCGCCGATCTGATTCTCCTCAACGAGCTCGATGTCATACGCCACAGTCTGGAGCAGCCACACCTGTCGATGGTGCGTAGAGCCTCCCGAATGTGATTTAACTGTCCTTCAAGCCACAACTTCGTAGAGGCAATGCAAGGAATGTCTGATCTTAGTTTTGCATTGTACTGGGTCTCTATCCATTGCTGGCCCTGGAGACCTCGAATTCGCATTCCCGCACGCTTTAAATCTCGCGGAGCTTGGCCAGTCCCCGATGGACAAGAAAATTGGTGTGTATCGGCAGTCTTCATGCCCAATCACCCGGGTAAACCACCATGATACATACAGGTTATATCTTCTGCATGGAACTAATGCCCCCAAATCACGAGCTTCAACTCATGTTGGTGAACACGTTGCGCAAGGTACGCGTCCTTGTTGTCGAGTAGCTTGTGGTTCGCTTCTAATGGGTCCTTAGGACCTGGAAAGTACCTCTATAGCTCGAATATGTCTCGCTCTCGATGTGCTCACACAAGTTGCTAATGAGCAAGTCATCCCTGCAGTCGCTGTCCGCCTGCAGACTCTCCTTCAACATCAGTCGTAAGCAGCACCATAAGTCGCACCTCAATCGGTGTATTGAAGGCCTCGGGTTTAGCATGGCTGTGCGTCGACGTGCCCTTATGGCGTATCATACCCTTTTCCAACAAGACGCCGAACGTCTGGCACGTCTGGAAGATGTGATACAGCGTCGTCTACGGACTGAGCCATCTGGGATTGCATCAATGTCCGCAGTCGCGGGGAAAGTGTGTAGATTGTGTATTTTTCCCACTTCGTTCTCACAGCAATTCAAGCTTAAACATTCGGAAACCCTCGGGAAGCTTCTGAATTCCTGGTTTCAACATCAGTACCGTGAGTCTGGTGAATCCAGCTCTGTGTTCGGTATCCTGCGGACACTTCGCAGGGGCGAAATGAAGTTAGTGCGAAGGCCACTTTGCCTTGCGATCTGGGTTTAACGCACTGTCAGGCTCGAGCCGGGGAGTGTTCAAGTCGTCTTCGATATCATCAAGCGCGTGTCGAAAGTTCCAATGCGAGGTAAGAGCATAGACGTTGTAGCTGCAGTTATATCGACTGAGCACCGTGTAGCTGTAGTTCGCGAGGCCTTCATGCTTCTGTCAACCGTCAGTCCAGAGGAACTCCGCAATTTTCCGTCGTCGTCCACTATCGTCACTAGCATTCGCCATTTTCTCTCTTCTAGGGACCCCAACGACGTGTATTTATTCGTGTCCTGCTTGAGCTGTCTAGATCCTAGCATTTGGGCTGGGACACATCCCGACACTGTAGCCGTTTTGGACGAATGGGATGTTCAGGGGGTTATGAGGCTTCTCGATTCGCCAGATGGGTTGATCAGAAAGACGGTGGTTCACCTTCAATTTGTATCAGTAGCTGTACTGACAATTTCTGCCTTCAGACACTCAAGATTCTCCATTCAGTCGATCCAATTATAGTCGAGACATACTATTCGCAGGCTCTACACAACTTGTCGCCATCGCTCTTTCTGTCGGACAAGAATGAATGCGTTTCACGTTTACTTGAAATCATCGACATGCAAGACATGAATGATGCAGAGCAATATGCAGTGCATTTAAAAGACCTCTTTTCAGTAGTTGAAGGGAGAGAGCACGGCCCGACAGAAGGTCTTCCAGTTCTCGAACTCAGCGTCCAGCAGATCCTGAATGGAATCCGGGAAAGTGCGTACCACTCACCGTCCAGTATAGGCTTGCCTGACACTCTCGAAGGAGAGACTTCTTCTAGGATATCATTTGTTACCGTCCTGGCTGTATATCTGACGGAGCCGGAAGTGCGCGTGGGACCAACTCTTATGGTTGTGGTTTCTGCCCTCATAAGCGAATATTGTGGCAAGGTCTCGATATCGCCTGCGGAGATGCTCCGTAGTGTAGCGGTGAGACTGGCTTCCTACGCTCGTGAGTCAACCGACTTGTGTGGGAACTGGGTTGATGATTTTTTTTCCAAGCATCCGTTCAGGATGCATGCTTACTCACGATGCTGAGATTATCTGTCGAGTGTGATGAAATTCCCGAAGAAGTTACTGCTGCTGTCCGCCAAGTGTCGCGACATGCTGGTGTTCATCTCCGCAGAGTGAGTGCAAGGTATATAACGGAGCCTCATGCATTGACTTTTAATGACAGAGATGTGATCAATTCTTGACACTGTGCACCCAGCGACGTGTTCTCGCCGAAATTATTTCCAGGGCACCTTCTTCCTCCGTGAGTTGAGATATTGTTGTTGTGGCGAGGGATCATTGACTCGGGACAAGTTGCCAGACTTCCTCTACGCTTTGACGAGTTATCAGTCACATCCGAATACCACGCCCCCAGAGCCCCAAGACTTGATGAATATCTCGCCCTCTCGAGGGGAAACGTCTGCGAAAAAGTTGCGATACGATGCTTATGCAGCTCCGCAACCCGTTCCTAGCCTTAGGTATCTCTCCAGCCCACGACGACCGAAGGGTTCCGTGTCAAGTTCGGAGGGTAGTACAAGGAGTTTATCTCGTGCGAGTGACTGGTCCAATTCGTTGAATGAGCTTGCCAAGACTATCACACCTGGGGAACTTACGCTGACAGCGGCGCAGAGCCCACTGTATGCACTTGAGGTACGAATCGTTCTGGTCGTTCTTGACTAGCTGCTCGAACGGAATAGACGAGCGGGATCCTTGAGCCTGTGGCACAGCCACCAAAGGATGGGCTGGTTTGTGACGTTTCTCAAACGGCGTGTCTGGTCTGATTTGGCCTGATAGGCATCCCGAGTTGATCTCATCGCGCTTGATTTCCCGTTCGTTGCAGAACCTGCAAAGGGAGTGCCGGTCGAGGCTGATTTTAGGGCTGCGTGGGACTCTATGGAGGATGCAAATACCCGAGGGTGGTGTGCGGCCTCGTTGGACATGGTCGTGCGCCTGTTGCAATCGTTGCAGTATCGGATGAGAGTCATTGCTACTGACCAACCTCCGTTTGAAGGCGCGTGGGGATCCTGTTGGAATTTTCTTTTGGCTCACTTTTGGTCGTTTCCGCAGGCGAGCTCAAGGTGCTCGTTCAGGGGCCAGAGCCTCGTCAGCATGCAGCTCTCCGACTGCGGGAAGGGGAGGACGAGAGTTGTCTATGGCGTCTGCGTTGTGACGATCTGGAGCTGCGTACGTCCATCAAGAGGATGATGGAAGACATGTAATAGTAAAGTAGCGTGGGAAGCCACGATCTTCTCCTTCCCCCGTCGTTCTCTGAGACTCTACTACGACTCTCATGATCTCGCGCTCGCAAAAGCAAACGTTTGTGATTTCGTCAGGCTCGCCCATCGAACGCGCCAGGCGCCCAATTCTTCGCTTTGCACCGCTTGTCGTAACTCTCCACCGTCCTCCTCGAGACTACCCGGCCGATGATAACTCCGCACCGTCGAAATGATTCCCGTCTTTCGCTCACCCAGCAGTCCTCCCCTTCCACTCTTCCTGACTCGCCTGCAGTCACAGAGAGAGTTCGGTCTCTCGCTTTCGGTTCCAGACGTCCCTCTCTGACACCGACGTCTTCTCCTAGTCGTACTCCTCTCGTTCACGATGGTTCCTATCTGGAGGCCCTCGGTCTGCGACTGAACGAAGCCGTGTCCAAAGCACTCGCTCACCCACCCGGCCCTTCCCTACCGTGCGAGCTAGTCGGTGGCAGACGTCCAATTCCCGCAGGTCGTGGCCTTGCCTTGGGTACATTGATTGCCTCGTATGCTTCATCTCGTTTGCTCGCCTTCCTTCCGCTCAGTGCATTCTCAGCGAACTACATGCGGCATGCGACAACGATCACTTGTACAAGGCCATCTTGCGTGCCCTCCACAAGCCTCTGTCCGTTCTCTTGAGCAATCTGTCGGCCCTCCTCCTACCCCTACTGTCCTCTCCTGCGTTTCTTCGTCCGTCAGCACCCAATCTTCAGATGCCGACTCCAAACGCAACGCAGCTTCATGCACTAGCCATTGCAGACTTTGCTGGAGAGCTGCTGTCGAGTTTCGACGATATGACCCTGGGCATCGACACCGACAGTCGCGGCGATGGATTGAAGCACATACGCGCAGGGCTGGTTTCCCTCATCGGTCGTATCGTCACCCCACTGATCATAGGAATCAAGGAGGAATTGATCCCCCTCATCGACGCATTAGAGACACCTGCCAAAGCGACTCTCCACAAGGTCAAGGGACCAGCTCACCCTTCTATCGCTACCCTTCGATCTTCCGCTCCTGTCTATGGTCGAGCACTTGCACGTTATACGAGCACTTACCCCGCACATACATTGCTTGCCTCGTTCTTGATTTCTATCGTGTGGCGGGCGCTTGTCACGTTATCACATCGTCCAGTGATAGCTCAAAGTTCTGCACAGCTGGTACTTGCCGAGAAAGGTCAATATACATCATCCCCGAAGACCCTGTCAATCACTTCTCCCACCGGAATGTTCAACTCAAAGCATTATTCTTCACATTCAGCATCGCCGTTAATGTCGTCGACAGCCGCAGTCGACGCGAAGGCACTGCACCAGATCTTCTCACACTTCCCTCGTCCAACTCACACCCAAGTCGCCCGCGAGGCAGTGGACGAAGCCTTTGTCCATTTGGAAGCTTTGGTGACGCTGCTTGAGATTGTCGATGATCCGTTCTTCGAGGTCAATAAGACAGTGGAGGAGATTGCCGAGGAAGTTCACAGTCTCACGGTCGAGCTCCCGACCTTGATTGCTCTCCCAGTGTTGTTGCGCGTACAGTGTTTCCGAAGCGTCCTTGGTCCCAAAATCAGTACCGTGGCCGCGCTTTTCGACGTCTCGGAGGAAGCTTATCGCAGAGACTGCCTGGCAGGCTTTGGGCGAGCGGAGCAGTTTGGTCCTATTGTTGCGCAACGAGTCTTGGATGAGATAGACGCTCGACATGTCGTAGATCCCTCGGAGTGCTTTGTGGACTGGTTAGAGGCTCGCCTTGGACACAACGAAGATTGACTCTTGACTGAAACACGAGTGTCATGACATTGCAATCCATCATACGTCCGTTGTATTGACGCCCACGCGTCGCACATTAGAGATTTCCCTCACCTATCCATCGTTGTTTAACTTTATCTCAGATTTCTGGGTTTGTTCATTATCATGATAAAGATTTTGGGATCATGTAACAATTGTTTTCTCGGCGTGCTTCAAGTTCCACCACTCGAGCGTGTTCGTGGCATAAAAAATGTGCCGTGAGAACATTGTAAGTTTGAAGGACGCAATCATGTTAGGTGACTCATTTCTCAGCAACGTTGGCGGTGAGGATTTTGTTCAATCCATCCCGATGCAAGCAGTTGTCAAACTTGAAGCTCTGTGCGATCTCGTCCAACTCAGCCTCGTTCTTTCCACGGAAATGTTCCGCCCACTCCTTCACAAGATACTCGGCTACGAGAATGTTGCGTGACAGTCGACCGACACGGTGTGACATCTTCCAGACGGGCGCGGGGTAGAGTACTTGGTTTTCCGGTGATATTTCCTTTGCGACGTGGTCGATCAGGGGCTGGTAAATGTGTTGGATCGAGGTGGTATCCGCGCCCCATGCGTCCACGGCAAGACGGTGTTTCTTGGCGAGGAAGTCTTTGAGAAGCGTGATGTATTTTGTTTCTTGTGAGACGTAGACCATGCCCTGGAAACCAATGTCTTTGTATAACCAGATGGACCAACTCAAGCGATCCTGCGTGCGTCGACGATCAGGATTAGTGACTGGCCAAAGACCAGACGGGCACGGAAGGACTGACTTTGTTGTAGATGTCAAGTTGGTCTTTGAGGACTTGGTAGCGCTGTTCGTTGATGGCGTCGGTGGCCGCGCCATCGTATTGCTTGCGAGCGTAGACCGGACCCCATTCACCGTTCCAGACGCAAAGACTGCGCTGATCCATCCATTCTCGCTTCTTTTCATAACTCCTCTTCATTCTCCCGCGTTGCTCGTTGCTGCTGACATATTCTTCCGGGGAAGCGGGGAAACCAAAGACGGAGTAATCTAGTAAAAACGAGAGAAACAGTGAGACTCATGTCTGCTCGGATCGGTTGGGTGTTCATACCGTGGATCGAGTACGCCGTATTCATCCACTTCTTGTGGATGTCACCAAAGTGGGAAAAGTCGGAGGCGAAAGTATTGCCGTCAAAGTAAATGATGTGTTCGGTGTCGACCGCACGAATGGCATCGTACACTCGATCGTAAAACTTGATGACCGTCGTGTGCGTCGGGTCTGTGGGCTCATTCAGGGGATTATACCCTGCGATCCACTTGTTCCCAACGTAATGTTTTGCGAGCTCCGTCCACAGCCAGACGGTACGGTCCTGAAAGTCCTTGTGGATCCAAAAGTTGGCGATGTGGGTCCCAGCGTCAGAGTGCCAGTCTGTGTTTTGACCTCCGGGTGCGGTGTGGAGGTCGAGGATGGTGTAGATGCCTTGTTGGGCACAGAGGTCGATGACGCGGTCGAGGTGCTCGAAACCCTCCTTCTTGAGTACGCGGGGGTTCATGTCATCTATGGGACAGACACTGGTAAGTAAAGGCTCCGGTGTCACTATGGGATCACCTTCAAAATGCCGATAATTGAACGGCAAACGGATACAGTTTAACCCAAGGCTCTTGAAGAATTTGGCATCTTCTGCTTGGAAAAAATATTCTAGAAACTGCGAGAGGCAGACGTTGTCAGCGAACAAAGAAGAAGTGGGGAGGATCAGTCCACGCTGATGGGGGCGACGCACCTTGTCGAAGAAGAATATTGACTTTTCGCGTCCGACAACGTCCGCAAGGGCAGCGCGGATCTGGAATTCGCAGCCGGGGTAGCCGGATATAAAGTTCTCCATGCTGTGCGATGTGATGATAAGGTCTCTGCTCGCTGGACGCGATGACGGGACGTACTTCATCCACCCACCGAGACCAGCTCCACGGAGGGTGACTTCGTTGCCCTCCCCATCGATGATCTTGGTCCCCGAAACCTTCAGGAAGGATGCCATGGCTCAAGGTGTGATGACAGGTGCTCCCTTTAAATAAAAGAGACATTTCAGCGTGTGGCCACAAGAACTGAGGGGGATGAGTATATGAAGCCGAAATTTCTCCGCCCGCTGCTCGTGAACGTGTTCCTTCGCCCATGCCAGATAGCCTGGTGACCATCCCGTCTGAGGTAAACCGTCCCATCTGATAGACGACTTGATCTGCCAGAGCCAGTCGCAGCGGAAAACGCGGCATCAGCCCGGGTTTATTACAAAACGATTTCCCTGTGAGAAAACATTGGACGACGTCTAAATAGCATGTCAGGATCGAGTGACCCGGTTAATAAGTGTGTACAAGTCCACGTTTGACGACTATAGGAACAGAATGAGGGTATCGTGGTATTCATTGAGGGTCATAAAATGCACAGTGGGTCGAATATTTGGTTGAAATAGAAACCAAAACCGTCCCTCGCCAAACAAGGAGAGTGTGATCGGTAGTGTTGAATGTCGTGAATATATCATGCAAGATGCTTCTCTAAAGACGTCCTCATCGCTTATCTGTGAAAAAGTGGCATTCCGTTCCGCGGATCCGAACGTTCTCATCGTTCGAAAAACTTGAGTGTATCCCCTCGGCTCGGTATCCTAGCTCGCGGATCTTCTTCGACCCCCGGAATTTCGCCGTGCTTCGTAAGATGGTGCCAATAGAGTACATCCCCCTCCTTGAGCTTACGAGGGGAAGGCTCAGGGGTTGTCCCTCTCGTCTCCATCAGTGTCTGAGGGACAGGGTTATGCGAAAACGGAATCTGCGGGCGGGGTTGAGGGGACTGCAGAGGAGAAGTCGGAGGAACAGAAGCGAGCAGGTCAGGTGAGGAGTAGGCAGAGGAGGGAAGCGAGTCTGGTGATTCCAATTGTGGAGGGTATTCAGAGTCTGGCGACGGGGATGATGTCTGGAGCGGCTGAAACGCTTGTGAAGTAGAATTGCCGGATCGCCGATCCGCCGCTACGTCGACGGAGTGAAAAATGGCAGGGTATGCAGGTGCAAGCGGGGGTGGGGACGATGGCGGAGGGGGTGTGGGATACTCTACGGGCAAGACACCGGGCTCGTCGGGGATATGGTGTCGCTCAGAGGCAATGATTTCGCTCGAGTGGAAAACAAACCGGTGGCCGTTAGTCGCACGGTTTGTGGCGGAAATCGAAGACGTACACCTGGAACACTAATTGAGTCGGGGTCAAAGTGTATCCATGCAGTTTAAACAAGTCGATTGAGTAATCTCACGGGAATGACGATCATGTAGCCGACGGCGATACCGCAAGTATGGCAGCAGAGGGTCTGAGTGAGACACTCGCAAGTACGTGGGGTAGACGAAGCAGCGGAGGGACGACAAGGGGGCGGACGAAGCGCATCTGGATTTGTGGAGTATGCAGAACAATTTACGGGAAGGGCGTCGGTGGAGAAAAGAGAGACGTTCGGTCTGAGTAATAATACCGCCTGGAAGATCAGATTAGTTTCCGAATAAAAGGAAGAGAGACGATATGGGGGGAAGACTTGCTTTCATGCCACGATTTGTTAGAAATGTGCCGCAAGATCTACAGTCGAGGATCCAGACTTTATGGAAGAGCTGTGGAGGTTGCGGGTGAGGATAGGGGTTGTGGTGGAGAGTTGGGATATGGGACTGCCGATTTACAGAGGCTTGAGGGAGTGCGAATTGGCTAAACATGGCTGATGAGGGGGGAAACTGAGGTGGTAAGGAGGGGGAGTAAGGCCGGTCGTAGTAGGGGGTGCTGCCGCTGCTATCGAAATGAGTGTGGGTGTAGACGGCATCCGGAGGGTGTCTCTGGGGGCGGGTCTGGGGACGGGGGGGCGAAAGGCGCGGATAAGGGTTGGAAGGATGGCGAGAGGAAGAGTGATTGGATGGGTCATCGGGGGTCGGGTTCGTGTCGGGAATTGTGATGGCGGGCATTGGTGGGAGATGGAGGACGCGATGGGGGGACGAAGGGGGAGGAGGGGGAAGGGGGGGGGGGGGGGGGAGAAAGGAGCGGAACGTCTCGCCTGAGAGTGAGTCTTTATAACGAATCCGACATCGAAGACATTCCCAAGTAGTCGATCCCTCCAATTATGTAAGCTTCGGATATCCCCGACTCGCCCGGCTACCGGACGACTGACAGCACTTCCCCAATCGCCATGGCCGACGACAACATCACCGTCCTCACCCGGTCTCACACCGCCATCGCCGCAAAAAGACGTACAAAGCATGTCCAGATAAAGGAGATCGTATTCGACGAAGATGCTCGGAGGTAGGTAGTTTTCGTTTCCACCGTGCACGCGACCAACCTGTCGTAGATCCTTCTTGACGGGGTTCCACAAACGCAAGGTCGCACGACGGGAGCAGGCAAAGAAAAAGGCACAGCTCAGAGAAAAGCAAGAAAGACTCGAGATGCGGCGAGAGGTGCGGTCCCTTGTTCCACCCGCTCATCCTTCTCATCGCGCAGTAGCACCGTCGGGCTCTCGCGGAACGGGCCACACGGAACGCCGCCGAAGCTGAAGGGGTATATGCTGCTCTTGCAGGTACGGGAACCGATACTCCTTGTACCGTTCTGATCGTGGACAAACAGACGACGGTGGGGAAGAGTGGGGTGGAGTGGGCAGCGAACCCGAGGAGGTGGAGGAAGAGTATGAGGGGGAGGAGCAACTGGCGACGGTGACGGTGGTGCAAGACTTTGACCTCTCTACGGTATCACGACCGACGCGCGGATCGACGCCAGCTGCGAGGAGAGAAGAGCCAAAGCAAACAAACCATGGGACGAAGACGGCCAAGGTCAAGTACGACACCAAGGCAGCGCGATACGCCGAACGACGGAGGCAGTGGGCACGACGGACGGAAAAGGCGGAGCGGGCGGGGCGGAGACGGAAGTAGTATAGTCATTAGTACGCGGCGTTGGCCGGGACATCCGGCCGGGGTATTTCCGAAGGCGTCTTTTCGCACACCACGATGAACTCGCTCTACACGCTCGGGACGAGACAGACGAACTCGCTCACCGCCGACATCGAACGCCTCAGAAATGGTGACAGTTCCGCTTCCCTCCTAGGTCTCTGTCTCTCCCTCCTCCCCAGGTCCCTTCATTCAACGTTCACCCGCCAGGACAGATATCCGCCTCCCTCGCCGCTATGCAGCGCACCATCGAAGATTACGACGCCATGATAAAGAGAGAGATCATAAAGGCAAAACAGGAAAAGGGTCAAATGTACTTGCTCCGTCTCCACCCTTCTTCCTAGCTCATCACCCCTCAGGCGAGTGCAAAAGTTCCGCGCAGACTATACAGACCTAAAGAGCCAGTTTGAACGCATAAAGAACGAGGTACACTTCTCTTTCGTCTTGCGTCTCGCTTGTTACAGCATGCCCAACAGAGTGCCGCCTCCCAGCGCAATGAACTCCTCCAGGGCCTACCATCCGGTATTCACTCGCCGTCTGCGTCAGACGCACGGAGACGTTTTGCACCAGCTAGTCAACTGAACCCTGCCACGTCCTCACAACTCTCCGAATCTCCTTTCCGAACGCCAGCACCCCTGCCAAACTCTACCCTACGCGAACATCATGCACTCCATGAACATTCCTTCATTCAACACACAGAGACAGCGCTCGATGAATTCCTTGCCCAGGGGCGCCAAGTCTTGGACAACCTTGTCGATCAGCGCAACGTGCTAAAGGGCACTCAGAGGCGTTTACTCGATGCCGCAAACACGTTGGGCCTCAGCCGTGACGTGATTGGGTGGATCGAACGACGGAGGTACGGTCTTGAGCTCGACTCGATATATGCGGCTGACATGGTCGTGCAGTGCACTAGACATGTATATCTTTCTGGGCGGTGCAGTATTTACGTTTGTCGCATTCTTTTTAATTTGGAGGTATCTAGGCTAGTTTGGACTCTTCTCTGTACCTTTTTCCTACTTTTGACGCGACTCGAACGCCGTTGAGCCGATCCGAATAAGCTAGCGATACCGAAAGAGGATCCCTCGCTAACCTCAGGGCAGGGACACCTCCTTGACCAGAACGATGGCTACGGGAGCCCTCAGCGAGTCCGTATACGACTATACGGAAGGCGCATCTGCGGTCGACATCGACGACGCGGTTGCACAACGCTCTCAGGCACGGCGAGTTGCACAGCACAGTAGCTCTGAAGACCCTGACGGCGCAATGTTCGATGGCCCAGGTCGCGTAGCGATACCCTCCAGTTCCTCCAGGATGTCTTACACTGAACAGGGTCTGGCAACCAGACGAAGCTCTGAGTGGTCGAGAAACAGGAGGAGGAGCGAGGACGGTACCGTCGCAAGCTCTTCCTGGAGGGCACGGGGAAAACGCAGAATGAGTACGGAGAGTCAGGTCTCACAGGCATCTGCGGTGAGTGTGGCAGAAAGCAGGGAAGATGATGGGAGCGAGTTGTTGGCTGGTAGCACTGTTGGGAGGCAGCCCCGGCGTTCAATATCGCCGACGATGAACAGGTCGTCCGTTTTCGAGAACATTGCTCAGTTGTTCAGTAGGGGAGGGGAGCCCTCAACACGTCGTGACTCTGTCTCGCCCTCCCGACGCTCAAGACTCAGCAGGTTTTCAGATGCTGGATCTGACTATGCCCTTGGGTCGGAGGACGAAGGCGAGGAACGCTGGGGCTATTCCTCGGGCGAAGAAGACGACAGCACCAAGTCTTACGTCTCACGATCATCCAGCCCCGTTGCAAGCGATATTGACTTTGGCTCAGAGCCGCCGTCCCCCGGTGCCCCTGCTTCACACCTACCGCTATTCGCATCGGATCCGATTTTTGGAGACGAAGTTCGTATAGAAATGGATGCCCCTCTAGAATCCTTGGATCCACCGCCACCCGGTCCACCCAGCAGACAGACAATATATGTCCTAGACGAGGACAGCACCATACGGTTCGTAGGCTACGAAGTCATACTTTGGCGCCAACGGCTTTGGTGGGCACTGAGCGTTCTGACATTTGGGATGCTCGCGCTCCTCGGCCACTGGCTCCCTCGTTTGTGGCTTCGGTGGATAGTTCGTGAAAAGGCTTTCAAGGATCTCAAACATGGTTTTGTGGTCATCGAAGTACGTATACATCCTGCATCAAACGTACTTGTGTGTCACCATGTCCCAGTCTCCACACAGGGATATAACACTGTTTCCCGTCAAGCGGATTGCATACCCTTACGAAAGGTCGACTGTCTTTCCTAGTGTCTCACCGGAGTCGAATGGACGACCTCGCAAAATCTCTATGTCTTCGAGATCAAAAGCAAATGGTAGTAACGGCGACAACAAAGTTGAGATGTTGGAAGATTTACATATAGTCGACTACCGTTACTCGCGATTTGCATTAGACACTCGAACAGGACTGTTCACACTGGTCAGGTGGGTTCGCAGTTCAGCGCACCACCTATCCACCTTACGTTATTCTAGGGACTGGAGAGACCCGACTTGGGCAGGATTGCAAGCTGTACAAAACGGCTTACCGCGAGATACCAGGAAACAACGTCTTACACTATTTGGTCTTAATCTGCTTGACATCGCTGGGAAATCGACTTTGGCACTTCTTGTAGATGAGGTATGTGTGAGTAGGCTATGTCAAGCGACGCACTAATATCGGAGAAGATTATCCATCCATTTTATGTCTTTCAAGTTGCAAGCATTATTCTATGGTCTTTCGACAGCTACTTTTACTACGCCTTCTGTATCGCATTAATATCTACATTGAGCGTGGTCACGACGCTCGTGGATACCAAGAAGGTGAACTTGGCCCTCAGAGCTTGGCGCGGAGTACTAAACGTTATATAGACCATCAGACGGATGCGCGAGATGTCGCGCTTTTCATGCGACGTCGTCGTCTGCACTGACGGAAAGTGTAGGTTTTTCCCACTTTTTCGGTCCGCCATCACGATGAAAAATTTGCCCAGGGACTGTCATTGACTCTTCGGAGCTTGTACCAGGAGACATCGTTAATCTCTCCGAACTACGTGCTTCCCTTTTCCCAGCAGATATGTTCCTTCTGTCGGGCGACGCCATTGTAAATGAGAGCATGCTCACTGGCGAGAGTGTGCCAGTCTCAAAGAATTCAGCAAAAGACGAGGATATTGCGCGGTGGCGAGATTTGAAGGACATTCAGGGTGATCTTGCTAAGAGTTTCGTTTATGCTGGCACCCGAGTGGTTCGTATCCGTGGTGCGCTCGCGCTTGATGGAGGTGTCGGGCGACCGGCCCTTGGACTTGTCATTCGAACAGGCAAAATTCCGTGTCTTCGCTTCAAGCTTGAGTATGCTGACATCGTTGGTCAGGTTTCAATACGACCAAAGGTGCCCTTGTCAGGTCGATGTTGTTTCCAAAACCGATAGGGTTCAAGTTTTATCGGGACTCGATCCGTTTCATCACTGTACTCGCTGGGATGGCTGTCCTAGGCTTCTGCGCAAGTGCCGTTCAGTTTGTCAGGCTCGGGGTAAAGTGTCTCTGAGGACATTTTCTCTTGTTCTGACTTGCATACTTAGGTTAGATGGGACACGATCATTTTTCGTGCTTTGGACCTCATCACGGTTGTCGTTCCTCCTGCTCTCCCAGCTACCCTGTCTATCGGTACCAGCTTTGCTATTGGTCGTCTTCGCAAGTTGGGGATCTTCTGCATCTCTCCCACTCGGGTCAATGTAGGTGGGAAGATCAACGTATGCTGTTTCGACAAGACTGGCACACTCACTGAGGATGGACTCGACATCCTTGGGGTACGACCTCTCGACCGCTTGGAGCACCGGTTCGGCGAGCTGATCGACAATGTGCACGACCTTCCCACCGCAAGAGATCGTGCTAGCTTCCTGCATGCCCTTGCGACATGTCACTCGCTCACAATGATCGGGGGAGATATCATTGGCGATCCATTGGATGTAAAGATGTTCGAATTTACAAAGTGGACGCTTGAGGAAGGACTCATTGCTGGCACTGGAATCATTAAAGAGCGAGGTGGGGCTGAAAGACCGGCGGCGCTAGTGCAGACGGTTGTGCGCCCGCCTGGTAGTGCACAATTCCGACTCGAAGATGCGCTCAAAACCAACGGGAGAGTGCGTCTTTCGATGTGGCTCCTGGCGCTATTCTGACTATTACCGTCCCTAGCACGCACATTTCCTGGAGTTGGGTGTCATCAGGACATTTGACTTTGTATCGACCCTACGCCGGATGAGTGTTGTCGTGAAAAGACTCAAAAGCAGCAGCATGGAGATTTATGTCAAGGGCGCACCAGAAGTCATGGTTGATATTTGCGAGAAGGACTCGTGTTCGTTCGATCCTTCACTCGAAGCTCCTGGCTTTCTGACGTTTAGAATTATCAGTCCCGCACGACTATGACGATCTGTTGTCATACTACACCCGCCGTGGATATCGCGTCATCGCCATTGCGGGTAAGAGCATAGAGGGTTTATCGTGGCTCAAAGCTCAGAAAATGAAACGGTTGGTCACCGTTCTCCATAATACGCCAATTAGTGCTCATAATTATCATTAGTGAACAAGCCGAATCCAACCTGCGTTTTCTCGGGTTGATCATTTTTGAAAACAAGTTGAAACCGGGCACTACGCCAGCCATCCTGACTCTTAAAACTGCGCATCTAGCATGTCGGATGATTACCGGCGACAATCCTCTTACCGCGGTCAGTGTGGCAAGAGAGTGTAGCCTGATCAATCCAGTTGCCCATGTCTTTGCACCGGTGTTCATTCACGGTATGCTAGACACTCAAATTAGTCTTTGCCTTGACGTGTCGTGTAGGGAACGTTACTACTCCACTCTCGAAGCTGGAGTGGTCATGCATGGACGATCCCGCTTGGAAGCTGGACGATTACAGCCTTCGACCACTAGCGCCGCCAAATCACACCGTGGCGGAGGACGAGGTTGCACACCAAGATTACGCACTCGTTGTGACAGGTGATGTTTTCAGGTGGATGATCAACCATGCCCCACTCGAGACTCTTCAACGTGTATGTTGAAATGTATTTCCTTCTATTTCAGGTCCCCACTGACTGTCGATTAGATGCTCGTGAAGACGCAAGTCTTTGCTCGAATGTCACCGGACGAGAAGAACGAAGTGGTGGAACGTCTGCAGGCGCTCGGCTACACGGTTTTGATGTGCGGCGATGGTGCAAACGATTGCGCAGCACTCAAGGCTGCTGACGTCGGGATCTCGCTGTCCGAAGCGGAAGCATCTGTTGCAGCGCCTTTCACGAGTAATATCCCGGACATCAGCTGCGTTATCGAAGTCATCAAAGAGGGCAGAGCTGCTCTAGTCACTAGTTTCTCGTGTTTCAAGTACATGTGGGTGTCCCTTGAAAGTCCCAGGATGGCCAGGATGGAACTGACTTGTTATAGGGCGTTATATTCCCTTATCCAGTTCACTACCATAACGTTGCTGTACTCGTTCGCGTCGTCGCTTGGAGATTTTGAGGTCAGTGATGCGCCACCCATCAGAATGAACGGATGATGAACTTGAAATAGTTCCTGTATATTGATTTGTTCATCATCATCCCCGTCGCGGTCTCTAGTAAGCCCCCGCTGTGCAAGCTTCCGTCTTGACACTTAATTTACCGTTTCAGTGGGTCGGACGCTTCCGTTCCCGAAAATCTATCCCAAGCGACCGACCGCCAGTCTTGTATCGAAGACAGTCCTCGTTAGTTTAGTTGGACAGGTTGTCATTACAAGTGGAGTGCAACTCTTCACATTTATGTGGGTTCGAGGTCAAGAATGGTGAGTTGGGACAGGGACGAGCTATGCTGCTGAGCCCACTACGAATTTCAGGTATACACCGCCATCGATGGACAACCCCAATCGCGAGGATCAACATCTGAATGCGACCAATTATGAAAACACCGTGTTGTTCTTGGTTTCTTGCTTCCAGTATGTTCTGGTAGCCGCAATATTCAGCATTGGTCCTCCGTACCGGAGGCCGATGTGGACGAATGGTGAGTAGACACGATATGTGTAGTGATTGGCTATTTTACGACGAAACGACCGGACAGGATGGTTGATGCTGTCCATCATCACCTTGTTGCTGTTCAACCTCATTGTCCTACTCCGACCTCCGAAGGCGTTGGAGCTGCTGCTTGAGTTGATGCCGATCCCATTCCCGGCACGGGCATCGCTTGCAGTGTTTGTGCTGGTCAACGTCGCAGTGTCATTTGCTTTTGAAGAGTGGGCGACACAGCTGATTTCGAAACTGATTGGAGCGCTGGTGAAGTTGCGACGGGAGAAGAAGCGATATCTGGAAGGAAAGGCGTACAAGATGGTCGAGGGGGGGATGAGATAATTTTATTGGAGTACTATGTATTTACGCTTGGGCGATGTCGATGCTATGGCGCTGCGGCGTCGCCATGTCGATAGCGCTGATCCATATATCTCCCCTCGTCCTCGTCGCCTAGGAGGCACTTTTTTCACCCTCGAGAGCTGGCTCTGCACCTCCACGATGTTCCACCGTATTATTTTCCTCTGTCTTTTCTTCGTCTCCTTGGCTCTCGTGTCCGCGCGCCCTTCACCTGATGTCGTCCTTCGTCAAGTCCCCGCGGTCACCGTGTCCACGCTCCTTGCTTCCCCTACGTCCGTTACGACCACCAACACCACCCAAAAGTGAGTCCGCACGCCGTTTTTTGGCATGACCAGTGCTGACATCCCACAGCGTCAATGGCACCATGACCGAGACCTGTGTCTTCACCTTCACCTCGGTCGGTCGACAGATCCAAGAGGTTCGGAATTGTACCATGTCCATGGGAGGATCTCAAGTGTCTTCCACGCTGGTCGCCGTACGTGTTCCTCGACCAAACACTCTCCTGGCGTACACGCATTGAACTCGTTGACAGCCATCGTCCACCGCTTCCCCGACGGCTGCTGCGGCCTTTGTCATGCCAGGCACGTCCATTCAGGTGCTTCCCATCGGTCTTGGTGTATTTGGAGGGATCACTTCCGTCGCTGTCTTTGCCGTCGCGTTCGTGACGTGGGAACGCATCCAGTATCGCAAGGTATGTCGTGGGCACAAGGCGAACGTTAAGTCCTTTCAACTCGTTCGATCGTACAGGCCTTCCGCCAGCGAAGAATGGCCGAGAGTAACTCGATTCAATATGGCGGAATAACAAAAGGGTCGCTTTGAAAGTGTGGGCCGATCCAGAGATTTCACCTCTAGTTTGGACAACGTTCGTCCTTGGGCAATCAGTTGTCACAAGGACTTGCACGCGCTGGAACGTGTGCAGTCAGTCCATTGTACTTGTGTGTGTGTGTGCGTGTGCGTGTGCGAAAAGCTGGCGTGTAATGAAACTCGTTGCCAAAAGCTAGCGCTAGTGCCCTCTTCTGCCATGTCCGACGTGATCGAGTCTCGTGCAGGTTTGGTCGCAGTCGACAGCTTTAGCGTCACTTTTCTCGTGGACAACTGCATCGAATGGTGAGGAAACGTCCGTCCATCAAGCAAGCATTCACGAAGACCACTGTTGTAATTTACAGGATGACCAAACTCCCTCCAGGCTTCACCCATGAGATGCGCCAACATCTCTTCAATCAGAATCCTCCAAAAGACCCGCGAACAGGCGTCCCCATTCTTGATTTCGAGAACTTTTGCTGTGGTAATACGATCTCGCAATGTGCCTGCTCGCCGGTAGAGATTGGATCACGACTACGTATCATTTTCAGGGGCTCACGGATTCTCCGCCTTGATCGTACGTTGCAAGACGATTGTCACAGACGCTTTCTTCCAACCCTGATCGACAGGAAACGCAAGTCGATGGCCAGAACAAACACCTCGTCCTCTTCGATACCGGACCCGAGTCCAAGTCCATCGTCCGTAACGCCAACGCGATGCAAGCACCGGTGGACGACGTGGAAACCGTAATCCTCTCGCATTGGCATAGCGACCACTCGGGTGGGATGCTCTCCTTCCTTGGCATGCGCAGCCCCGGTGCGCGTGAATGTATCGTGGACTTGCATCCCGACCGTCCTGAAGCCCGCGGCATCGCAGTGCCACCAACATTTGACACCGTCATCGGTCGTTTGCCGGATGACCCGACGTTTGAGCAGATCAAGAACGCTGGGGGGACGGTGAGGATGTCCAAGGAGCCACATACGGTCGCAGCGGGGACAATCTACGTCAGCGGTGAAATCCCGAGAGTGACGCAGTGGGAGCGCGGACTGCTCGGTGGCATGCGGTTTAAAGAGGACGGTGGATGGACGCCTGAACTGGTCCGTTTTCGTCTTTCTAGCACGGGCGGTGTTGACGTTTATCGACGACCGGTACTTAGCATCTCATGGATGAGCGCTATGTCGCCATCGATGTCGCCGGGAAGGGTTTGATTATATTCAGCGCGTCCGTGCATTCCTTGTCTCACTCCGAGCGACCGCTCGAATTAACCCCCGGCTTTCGGGTGACGCAGGTGTTCGCACGCGGGCATCGTGAATGTGGTCAAGGCTGCAGTGCGAAATCTCGTCAGACCTGTTTACATGGTGAATCGTTTATTTTTCCTTTTTTGCCTCGCTCAGACATCAGCCTAGGTGATCGGCGGACTCCATCTCGCAGGTCCTGAGCTCGTCCCTCGTATTCCTGACACAGTCAACTTTTTGGCGAACGAACTGCGACCTGCACCAGCTTATGTATTGCCAATGCATTGCTCTGGGTTCCAGTCCAAGATCGCTCTAGAACGCGCACTCGGAGAAGGTTGTGTCCCGGCGGGCGTTGGTATGAAGGTAGAAATTCGAGGGGATCGCGAGGCAGATGTAAGACTACTCCCAGCTGTGTTCACGTAGGTTGATGTGGGTTGCCGCGGGCTGGCAAATGATAAACATATTTTCGAGCACTCAAGCAGCAGTGGCCAAATAGTGACTGTATAATAATGCACTCGTGTATGTAGTTAGATATGGCTGGAACAAATGTTATCTCGACACACCGACTTTATCCTTATGGGATCCGAACCACCCTTCCCTCTCAAAGCATCAATCTTGTGTCGACATCGGCACAAACCGCCCACTGAGCGTATCCCGGGTAAAACTCTCGTCCACGCTGCGGAGGAAACGAAGGAACTTGTCCATAGTGTTGGCTTTGGAGAGCGAGTTATCGTTGATCATGTCGACGACACGAGAGTCTTCGTATCGCGAACCATTTGTACCGTAGAACTTGACCAGACCCAGGGTCTCCTGACATTCTTCGCCCCACTTGGTGTCCAGCTTTAGCACACTCCAGACATGTTGCTATCGCACACCATCAGTCAAAGGTCCAAGAAGAAAAAAAGGAGACGTCATCCGCTTCATCGACGACCCACCTTTTCGACGTATGAATTCGGGGCACCATCCCAATGTGTTGGCGTTTTTC
Source organism: Xerocomus nothofagi (assembly GCA_038090035.1). Lineage (NCBI taxonomy): Eukaryota > Fungi > Basidiomycota > Agaricomycetes > Boletales > Boletaceae > Xerocomus > Xerocomus nothofagi. The sequence goes on along the minus strand of JBBPLY010000005.1, from coordinate 216,756 downwards.
GTCCGATGAGCTCCCTGACTCTATCCTCCACAAAGGAGTATTGCTTCAGGACCTCGGAGACACGCTGAGGTCTTGCTTTTGATTGCATGTATTCTATCCATCCCGGATGGTTTTCGACGTGGGATCGGATATAGTTGGTGATCGCCTCGTCTTTTTCTTCTTGCGTATCTGCAAGTCGACCCGGTATGGGTGGTGTCAAAGGGCGTCGACTCGAGCCGGGGCATTGATCGTATCGTGATAGTCTACGTCGAGCGTTCGGAGATGTGGTACGTTGCGAATGGCCGTATGATCCGCTCTCCGAGACGGGCGACATCCTTCTCCTCTCTGCCCTGGCGTAGTTGCTTTTCGACAATCGCTCTACTTGGTTTTCACGCGTCATTAGTGAGTACGTTGGTCGGCAGTACGTTGTAGCGGGCGAGGACATGGCCTCGTGCTCGGACCCAGAGTTATAGGCAGGTCGCACATCCGGGAGTGAAGCAGGTGGACGTGGCAGGTGGCCTTGCGGCACGGGCTGATGCAAGACGTTAGATGTGCTTCAAGAGTTTCTCCAAACCCATCAACACTGCAGTACTTACAGCTTCAACGAAGACATTCAGCGTTCTCCCCTTTGAAACACCAAGGTGCGCCGACTGGACTTGAAGTTCCTCAAATTGATCGACGCGCATAAAAAATTGCCGGAATCTTCCCCTCATGGTGTATACTTTGGCCGGACCTAACCACAGAGGAATAAGTCATGGTTGCCAAATCGCAGAATAAAACGTTTACCGTCAATTCGGGATGGTCCATCTTGAAGGGCGTTGCAAATGTCGACTGCATCTGCCCAGAAACCATCTTCCGGGTCGTCGGCAACTCTCACTGGAACCCTGACCTCTGCCAGCTGTGAATCGGGCACACCACTTCTCACGTCTTCGATGAGCAACGTGATCATTCGCAGTGGCCTCGAAGCATTTTGAGCAGGGCCCTGAGTAACGGCCGTAGCTGAAGCGAGTGAGTCAAAGTAAAACTAAAATGAATGGGGCATACATGTATTTGTGCGTCCAATAGATGTGCTACCTGGCACAACACAAGGTGATACAGAATATGTCCTTTGGAGATCTGGAGCTTGTCCGGGTCTCTCCACGGATGGACCTCTAGGGTTATCATTAAGGAGATGCTGGAGGCTGGCGGGTGTACCGATGGAGGCGGGTTGTCCGGGAGATGATCGAGCATTCGGCCGATCGAGGGGGTCATTAGCTGACGCAGGAACCTTTCTCTTTGACGATTTCCTGGTTCGCTCGGCACCCAGCAGCGAAGTAGTTGGTGCCACACTCGTTGTTGCGCCATTGGTGTTGCTTGGATCCGCAGTGGCATTTCCGGTGGCGTAGCCAGATACATAACTTGCATTGGGTATCATGGAGCGTGAATGTGTAGGGGAACGAATGGCGCCACTCGACAGACTAGTATTTCCAGCGGAAGTTGGAGTGAGGCTCGCAGAGCCAGAGGTGGGCGATGATTGTGAGCCACTGAGCTTGAACTTGCTAGTTAGATCGGAGTATTGCTGGCCTTTCTTCCTTCTAGGTGCCCTTGGCTTCGAGGATTTCGGTTTTGGAGGTGGAGGAGGTGCCTGGCCGGGGAGAAAATAGGGAACTACAGGCTGCGGGACTAATGCGACTTGATATGTGCTGACGTTGGCGTCGATAGAAGGAGTCCACGAGAAACCAACTGCCTGGCGTATCAGCGGCGCGTTCTCGGGTGTCGGAGTTTCGGCGACCTCGCTGTGGGTAACAGGGATGACAAGGTCGTCATCGTCTGAAGCAGGTGTGAATGAACGCCTTTGTCGTTTCTGCAAGAAAGGGATACGAAGACGGATGTTTCAGGGACTCAAGGACGACCACGCAAGAGCAGGGAAGCGCAAGGGTGTAACTCACCGCGACGGGAGAAGACCCTCTGCTGCTCCTGGTCTCGACAAAACGTTCGAGAGTGATTAGACGGATGAATTAGGACAATTGAAACACTTACGAGGGCGAATGACGCCTTCCTACACCGAAGCCAGCGTCGTTGTCGCTGTCCGCATCCATTGCAACTGCAGTGTGATACGGTCAGTAAGTACCCGAGCGAGAGCGGTCCAAGATGGAAGTAAGAGTCGAACGCGAATTACGGCGGTGAAATTGGAGAGCGAGCCAACGTTACAACGTCAAGTCTTCGACGGCGGCCTTCACATTCTATAACGTTACAGCACGCTAACGCTTAGCCTTCCCAGATCAGCGCTCATGATGGTATGGAAAAGTTCGTCGTAAGGCCCTATTCCCTGAATCATCGTCTCGCCCACCGGCTAGACTTCACCCTCTCGTTCGAATTCACCCTTCGTTGGCACCCTGTGCTCATCCAAGAGGTCGGATCCTACCGCCAATTTATTCCCCCGCGGCATCAGCCTGAGCACGCTAGGCTCTATTTCTACGAGTTCGAAAGGGCGTCAAGGCTCATGCATCTAATCTCGAGTTCACAACCGACGTTGTGCCATGGGATGTCCTTGAAGCTAACGGATAACATTGGCAACGCTGATCACCAAGGCATGCAAACGCCTTCAGGCTATCAAGATGTATGTTATTCTTACACACCAGCGTAAATCCCGTAATCACACAACATTGTGTTCCCGAATCTTTGTTCTACAACGCGCCCGTCAAGTCGAGCCGTAGACCCGCTCGGCATTTTCAATAAAAATCTTGTCCATCTCATCCTGGGATATTGCCAACTCGCGGAATGACTCCAAGACGAGCTTATACCAGTTCTCCGCTAGCGCAGGCGAACCATTGCCAGACGCAGGTGAAGATCCAAAAATAATTCTCTCAAACCCGAAGGCTTCCAGGATCGGGACAACTAGGCGACTGTGAGCTAAGAATCTCGCCTCGCGGTCAATTTGACTGACCGAACAGTTTGATAATGTTTCTCAATTCCTTTTCCTGTTTTCCCGGTCCCGCTGTCGACTCCGTCGAAACCCACAGCGGGGGGAGAAGTTTCACGTGTAAGTTTTCGAAGAGAGAAATCAACGATACTCGCTGTCGGTAGGTAGTATACGTCGGGTGGTTCATCATCGTGACAACTGGCGTGATCGAGTCAAGTGGAGGAGGCAATACATTGGCTACACACCACGACAAGTCAATAAAGAGCGAGGGACGGCGCGTGCCACCTACTCAACACGATTGGTGTACGCTTCGTTCTGGGGTCTGATTTGATGGCTTTCGTGAGCAGGTTGACGAGATTGTCGTATAACGATGCGTCGGTAGCTATGATACCGTCTTGGATGTCTAGATCGACGACTCGACCGTGGTGTAGGGCCCAATCCAGATTCTTGACCGGGGTTTCTAATGGAGATTGGTCTCTGCTGTCCCCCTCACTCTCCGCCGCCACAGGGGTCGTACCATCGTATATTGTTGCGAGCGCAGGCAGAAGGGGATCTGTTGGGGATAGATGGCGAGGAATTTCGGTGCTCTCGAGGGAAAAGGGAACCAGCACGGAAAGGACGCGCGCGTCGACCACGTCGGATTGCAATCTATGGCAAGATAAGACCAATCAGCCGGCGTTTACGCAGAGGAAAATCTTACGATTGTAGGGAGCTGATAATCGCCTCGGCAGAGTGTCCCCTGGAGGACAACACGACGGCTTGTTTACGAGCGGACTTGAGATGGGCGATGTCGGCCTCATAACCGCGCGTTGCACCGAGGGAGATTTGGAGGTGCGAGTCGACGACGCCGCTTGGGGTGATGAGACTCGGAGTTGGTGGAAGGGGGAAGGTGTCGGAGGTGCTAGAACTGGGTGGGCTGAAGGCAGACAAGGGGAGACGAGGGATCTCTTTGCCGCTGCGACGGGACATGATGGCGGTAAGAGATCTACTTGAGATTACAGTCCAACTCTCACGCGCACGCCTCCAATACCAACTAAATACATATCATCCACCACCCCCAACTGGCCGTCGAAGCCATGGTTTTTGCGAAACCCCAGATGTCGAATGCCGCATCCAGTCCGACCATCTCTGCGCCTGTTTTCTCGTCTTTGAGTTACAGTCAGCTGCTGCAATCAACTCGTCTTGCGCTCGACTTACTACTTGGTCGCGTTCGTCAACCTCTGTAGCAAAAAAGTCGTCAAAGGCCTGTAGCGCATGTTCACGTTCCTCGTTCCGACCTTGTTCCCATCCGTCATCGAACCCTTCCTGTCTCCCAACCTTCCGCCCTTGCTTGAGCCCAATCTCCTGACCCTCCGTGAGACCGTGCTCCCGCCCTTCTTCATACCCTTCGTTGCAGCCACTCTCATAACCTTCTGCGTGTCCAGTATCCCATCCTTCGATGCGACCCGTCTTGAACCACTTGTGGAACCCGTATTTCAGGCCTTCCTCTCTGCCAACTTGTCGCGCCTGAATGTTTCTGAGCTCCATTTGAAATTTTCTTGCAGTGTCACGTGCACGCGAAGCACTTTCGTCGGCTTCGTTTCTCTGCCTCTCGAGTAGCGTAACGTCTGCCTGCGATCGCTTGATGTCCCGCTCGAGGCCCTCGATCTGCAGCTGGTACCTCTTGATCTCCTCTTTTGCGCGTGCAGCTTCGAGCTCCAGAACATATTTGCTAGACTCGGCTTTCGTGACACGAGCGGACAATACATGTACCCTGGACTCTGCATGTTCAGCCCTGGACACAGCCTGATTCGCTCGACGGATCTCTCGATCCAGTCTATCACCTGTTGATCGAAGCAGCGACTTGAGTTTGTGAGCCTGCTTCTCTTCTTCGGCTAGTACAAGGCCCAGTATGGAGGAAGACCGTGGCTCTCGGCTGCGGGTGCTCGAAGAATGCCGTTGGCTGCGAGAGCGGCTGCTCTCTGGGCCGTCGATGGCATTGATGAGTGCGGGGTCCTTGAGATATCCAGCTAATGGGGAAGGGGCGGACGTTGCCTCCCGTATCTGCGCGATGATGTCAGTGCGGTCGCGGAAGTCGTTGTTTCTTGCTGGCTCAGGGTGCTGGTCGTCATTGGAGAAGTCTGAAGTAAGGTGTTCATGGAATCGGGAGGTGTTCATAGGCTGGAGAGGCGAACACGATGCCGTAGGGTAGACTATGGGCAGAGGGAGAATGAAATGGCTCGAGGCTGCGCTCCTGTCGTGGAGGCGCTGCGAGGAGGCCGACTGCGACTCGTGGACCCCGCGTGTCGGTCGTGCATATCGTGTGGTTGACTGGAAAAGGAAACTCCATCCGTCCCAACACGCATACAGCCATGTCCATGAAAGCCGTACGTCTCCTCGTCCGTTCTCTCCCTCCTACCTAACCTATTGACCGACTCTAGCTCGTCAAATGTGGGTATATGCGCTACAAACACCCGCTCGCACGACTCATTTCCTTCCTAGCCGTCATCTCCGGTGACACCCTCGTCTTGCGTGGCCCTCCCGGCCCGCAGGGCCAACCCCCAAAAGAAAGGTAATAATTACGCACGACGTGGCCCACAGAGCATGACTCGTTGCGTGCGACAGAATACTTCACCTTGCAGACGTGTCTGCTCCAAGAATGGGTAATACTACCAGGGAAGACGAGGCAAGCCCCCGTGTCTACATTCGCGCATCTGCTCAATCCTTCCGCTCTAGCCGTGGGCTTTCGAGTCTCGTGACTTCCTGCGCAAAATGGCAGTCGGCAAGCCTATCGCCTTTACCTCGACACACAGCTTGCCACCCAACGACGATATCACGCGCGATCTCGGCACTGCTGAAATCGGTGGTCTCGATATGACTTCGGTACTTCTCAAGAACGGATGGGCCAAACTCAAGGATATAAAACGCGAGCCCACCGAAGATGACATCCGGAAGCGTGACCTCGAGACCGAAGCCAAGGCAGCGGGTTTGGGCCTTTGGAATCCCCATGGTCCTCAGGTGCGCCCCAAATGCACCGGCTCCTTCGGTTTCACCAACGACAGTCGGTACATGCTCAGGCTCGTATAGTGCATCATACCATGCCCCAAGACTCTCAGGCATTCGTTTCGGAGTGGAAAGGAAAATCAATCGATGGCACGTTTTCCCAAAATGCTACCTTCCTCATGCGCTAATCGTAGCTGCCGTAGCCCTGGTGGAGCAAGTTCGAGACGGATCAACTCTTCGTGTACGACTCTTCATGCCCGATGGAGAACATCAATTGATAAATATCGTACTTGCCGGTGTTCGTTGTGCAAGAACTTTGTCCAAGCCTGACGAACCATCGGAACCGTGGGCAGAAGAGGTTCGTTCCCAGTTTGTTCCATGCCGAGCACAAATCTCAAGTTGGTTCAGGCCAAGTTTTTCACCGAATCACGACTGCTCCAACGTGCTGTTCGTATCGTGATCCTCTCACTGCCAAGTTCTCCAGCCACCCCTTTCCAAACGGGTACAAGCGCACCATCTCCACCCGCCTCAATCTTTATTGGCTCAGGCAAGTCACTCTCGTCCCTATCGTTCTATCAAAGCTCTTGATCAAGGTCGCATAGTCTTCCACCCTGTAGGAAACGTCGCGGAACACTTGGTCGCTGCTGGCCTAGCTCGCATCGTCGACTGGCACGCAGGTATCCTCGCAAGCGGGGGTGGAATGGAACGCCTTCGGGCCGCCGAAAAAGTCGCCAAGGAGAAGCGCGCGTGTCTCTACGCGAGTGCTCCGACTCTGCCTGCTACCGCTTCAACAAATGCCAACGGCAATCCTAACGGGAATTCACTCTCGTTCGAGGGGGTTGTCATCCGCATATGGAGCGGCGACCAAATATCAGTTGTTGAGAAAGAGAGCGGAAAGGAACGCCGGTTACAATTGAGTTCTACTAGGGGACCAAAGTAAGACCTAAATCCTGCAGATCCAGTACGTCTGACCAAGGTATTTCAGACTGTCGGAGCCTAAACAAGCAATATATGCTCAGGAGGCCCGAGAATTCCTGCGAAAGAGGCTGATCGGCAAAAACGTCAGGGTAACAGTCGACTTCATCCGTCCCCGTGAAGGCGAATTCGACGAACGAGAGTGCGCCACCGTCCGGTATGGCGGACAGAACTCGTATGGCAATTTTCGCGACGAGAGGATCATGTGCTCACTACTGGTCGTGCGATTTACCACTCAGGAATATTGCTGAACAACTGATTGAGAAGGGTCTCGCAAGTGTTGTTCGTCATCGCCGGGATGATGAAGATCGGTCGCCAGACTTTGACAAACTCATGGCAGCTGAACAAGCGTACGCAACATCACTGTCCCATTAACCTTCGAGAACTCGTTTTTGTAGCGCATTAACAGAAACTCGTGGAATTCATTCTGGAAAAGAGCAACCGCCACCTAAACAGCCCCTTAATCTATCTGAGGTAGGTTATCGTTGGCCAAGCACATTGTAGCCTCGTTTGAACTTGCAGTCTAGACCGCAGCGCGTGCGAACTCATTCTTGAGTGGCTTCAAGCGGCAGGGGAAGATTCCCGCGATTGTTGACTATGTCGCTTCTGGATCACGATTCAAGTACAGACTCCTTTATTACTGCCTCCACTCGTGGCTGATACCTGCCCCTCTAGGCTATTCATCCCCAAGGATAACCAAACCCTGACCCTGGTACTCAGCGGTACTCTTCAGTTACCGCCCTTCAATACATAGCCTCACACCTTGTTAGGTATTAGGACACCACGTACAGCTCGCAATCCGTCGGAGAAGAGCGAGGCGTATGGCTCTGAGGCTGCGGAGTTTGCCGCACGACGATATATGCAACGTGACGTGGAGTTCGAAGTCGAGTCGGCCGACAAGTCGGGTGGCTTTATTGGCATTTTGTGGTTGAAAAATGAAAACGTTGCTATTTCGCTTGTTCGTGAAGGGTTCGCATCTGTCCACGCATTCTCTGCGGATGATCTATCATGGGCGAGGCAGCTATACGATGCTGAAGTATGTACCGTTGTCTTTCTCACTTTACCGACGCTGATGCTTGAATGGTAGGCCGAAGCCAAGCAAGCACGACGCAACGTGAGTTCGGACCACCATATACAGAGATAGCACTAATGAAGGCTCTTGTAGGTGTGGAAAGATTACGATGAGGAAGCCGAGAAGGCTGCGCAGGCACCTGTGGAGGACATTTCTGCACCATTAAAGCCGGAGTACATCGATGTCATCATTAGCGACATACGAACAAAGAACGGCCTCGACTTCTCTGTCCAGGTATTAAATACCGAAGGTTAGCCCCTATTGCATTTTGCTAGTCAGTCTGCCTAGTAGTAATCGTAATCTATAGGTATAGCCTCCCTGGAGAGGTTGATGCACGATTTTTCATTGCACCATAAATCTGCGCCCGTGTCTGCAAACTTCACGCCAACAAGCGGTGATCTCGTCTCTGCAAAATTCTCTGATGGTTCATGGTACCGTGCCAAGATTCGTCGAGCATCCCCTATTAAAAAGGAGGCCGAAGTCACTTTCATTGACTACGGCAATCAAGACACCGTCAGATTTTCGCACCTGCGACCTCTTGATCCAAAATTCTGCTCACTCCCCGGTCAGGCGCAAGATGCACGCCTCAGGTTTGCTACGCTCCCCTCCTATTACATGTATGTTGATCTGTTACATAGTTTCGTAAAGTTGGTGAATTCCGATAGCGAATATCACCCGGAGGCCATTGATCGTTTCCGTTCGCTTTGTGACGGACGTAAACTGGTTGCCAACATCGATCAGAAGGAAGGAAAGATTTTACACCTCCGACTTATTGACCCGGCAGATCCAGCATCCGCGCAGAATCCGCTCGCTTGCATCAACGCAGACCTGCTTCGTGAAGGTCTCGCTTCCATTGACCGAAAGAACTGCAAGTACCTTGGAGCATATCCGCAAGTGGTCAAGTACCTGCAAGAGTGTGTCGCAGTTGGCAAACGGGGTCGTTTGGGGATGTTTGAGTTTGGGGACATCGAGGAGGATGAGTAGGCGTTGACGGGGTTGAGATGGTTCCTGATGTGCATATAGGGAGCTGGATCTAGTGCGCAACATCATTTCTCAGTCTTTATGGGTGGTTGCATTATAACGAGTCGCATGGGGTTCGGCAATAAAAAAAATCCGCATCGTCGCACTGACTACGGGGACCAGTAGTGATCAGTACCGCCCGAGTTTACGATATGGGTCAAGACGGTCGCTGCTTTGTCGGAGCACATACAGGATTCCAAGTTGTCGACCGTCGACATTCAACTTGAATACTCGCTGTACGCCCTCTTTCTTACCTACGAACACGATACGAACAGGTGTTTTTCCCATACCCAGTTGAACCACGCCTTCAAATGGATCCAATCCTACCTCAGAGCAAGTCCGTTCCATCGAATCTAGCCACTGGTAGGTGGCATCGAGTGTCGATTTCGGTTTCAGGGAGCTATCAAAGCCACCTTCCCAGCCTTGGGTACCTTCACCGCGTTCGCACTACTTCTGAGCAGATGTCACTGGATTCCATGGAGTCGGAGAAGGACTACTTACGCATACTAGAGGGTGGTCACGGTCTGGCTGAGCAAAGGCCCCGTGTGGGGCGACTTTGCTTGCTGAAGCAGTTCATCACAGACCCTGCGATCTTTTTGTTAGACGACCTCCGCAGAATACGCGGTGGGCACGTCTGGAGGCCCCGTACCCTTTTGACACTGTATTGCTGCCTCGGCATACTTTTCTTGACCATCAAGATCCATGACTTTTCTCGGGGAGCGCTTCAGGTCGCCCGACCTCAGCACAACCAGTCCTGGAAGCCTGTTCCCAACCTTGCTGAAGCTGATACTCATGGCATATCATTACCACCATGGGTAAATGTCACGCTATCCCAACGCTTATCTGTTTCCTTTAGGGAGCTTTCCCCCAAAGCACGTCTAGATACATTTGTTCTGCAAGCCCATCCAGGCCATCAATCGGACCTCACCGCTTGTCTTTGGATTGAGGACGCGCGAATCGAGGAAGCCCTCGTATCCACAATAACATGGCCAGGTCCAGTATCTCTGGTTGTCGTCACTACGGATACACCTAACTCGACCGGATACAAGAGCTTGCTCGGCTATCTCGCAGCGAAAAATGTGCCGACCAACACTTCCGTACACATTCTGCACGTGCCTTCGGTCACTGGTGGATCATCGAATGCGTACCTCAACATGGCCAGATTCTTTGCGCGTACTTCCCAGGTAGTCTTGTTCCCTGATGGCATTCCCAAGTCCGCACTCTCGGATCACGCTCACTGGCTAGACAAGCTGCCCATCAATACACCCTATCCAGTCCTTTTGAGCAACGCGACACACAGGGTGTTCCCGCCAAGGCTGCTTGCACCGGTCGTTCTTCCAAGAGACCACCCGGTTTGGTGCACAGAACGATTTTATATGTTTGGATCACGCATTCTGGACTGGGAAGACTGCCTCTGGAAACTCTGGCTCGAAAGCGTTGGCGAAGCATCGTCGGTCGCTGTACTTGACTTCTCGGATGTGTCCAAGAACACGACTGCGCTCTCGGTATCACCTTATGCGGTGCGTTTGTCGCACTCTTTTTGTATGCGGCCCTCGAATACCTGCCATCCGTAGATGAAGATTCGCCTCCGCGGGTCCGCTAAATATAGGTCAGAGTCATGCGCATTCACCTTCAAGAAATCCCAGGCACTCGAAGCATTGTCAAAGACCGAAAAAAGGCGTATGCAATGGAGGAAGAAATTCTGTCGCGAAGTAAGTCAACTACGTTGTTATCCTGGAGATCTGAACCCTCTTCGCTTCGCCAGACTGTCGGAGTCGGTGCGCTGGACATTCCTTGAGTTTCCATCCATGCAACGTGCCGCTTAGCTCCATGCTAGTAGCGTCTTGTTCATTTCGGTTCCGAACTTCTAGGCATTTTGTCTACGGTGGATTCGCGGTTTTTTGGGCCTCTACTTCCTCGTCATCCACATCCATAGCAACTTCGTTATTCTCGTCTCCCTCGTCTTGATAAGTTTCCCAAATTAAGTCCAGTTCTGGCCCTTGAATCACCCTCTCGAGAAGAGCTCTGGCTAGATCTGCACGCCCATTGTCAGCGAGTTCACTCGATATACGGCAGAGCACAGACCTGCGACTCCAACCAATCGTTGTCTATCCTTTGCATCCAGCCAATAAGGTGGGTTCGCGTAACTGAGACGACCGAATGTCAGGATAAAAAAATGGATAAGTCCTTGGTATATCTTTGCCGGTGCGCGCAAAAGACGTTCGCGTAGGTCGAGTGTCGCATCTCCACCTATGACCAGGTGATGGAGCAGCAACGTCGTGCAATTGATGATGTGTATTGTTCTGTTCTCTCGGAATCAGCTAAAGTTCCCTCGTTCAGAGACGGATCGAGCACCTCGCAGCAGCCCGAGGGTCGTCGAAGACCACCCCATCCTCATCCCAAATCGGTGCGACCAGATGAGAGAGATAGAGAACTATCGATGGGATCAGCTCTTGGGACTCGACCAGTAGCGTGCATGCATCGGGGTGTGCGCTGGAAAGCATGCCAAAGAACATAATGATAAGACTTTTTAGTTCATCTGCCTGTGATACGACTGCAATGAGAAAGGTGATAAGGATGGGCCCGAACAGCACACCTCGGGTCCTTGGCGGTCAGTATCGGTCAGTAGAGAACAGACGAGACCGATTTGTGGACGATGAGCAAGGTCCACGAGTTCACCGTCGTTTCCCACCCGCTCTCTCGCAGGATGTGACAGCAAAGAACGAAATAGGTTCCGTCCTGAGATCATGCTGACTGGAAGGCTACTAGAAGTGCATGAAGCATACCTGTCGACAGCCATAGGAGTACCCGCATGCTCTCGATAAGGAACCACGGTGGACGATTGGGACGGAGCAATGTCGTGAGCAAGGATGGCATGCTTGGACATGCATTCAAGCTGAACCCACGATTCAGCAATCGATATACTGCCCTTCGTAAAAGTTTACCTGTCTTCGAGCTCATGGGGAATCCACCAAACAAGTGCCTCATAAAGAGACAATGTTTCCTTTCCAAGCGAGCAAAGATCAGGAGGTTCGTTTCCAGTTGTAACATCAAGTTTCTGGAGCTGGTCCTGGATGATATTGTGCAGCACTCCCAACAATTGTGGTGTCTCGTCATGATCTGTAACATGCTGCGATAACAGAACATCATGGATCGACGGCGACACATATGCAAGGTTGGTAAGTAGGTTCAGAACGGCAGTCAGAGGTGGGATCTGGAGGGACTGAGCGACGACCAAACGCGCCAGAAAAGGGGAGCAAACCAAATTGTTCTTTGCTAATAACTCGGTGATCTCACATAGTGTACAACAGATGATTCGGGCCAAACGATCAAAATCCCTATCAGGATGAGCGGGAATGCTCCCAAGGGTATCAAATATTCGCACTAGCGCAGCACCATACGACTGGATTTGACCTGTGTCTGCCGGAGAGGCACACACGAGTAGCTGCAAAGTCGGGAGCTCTGATCCCTGCAGCGTATGCGTCAACATGATATCATGAAACTATTAGACGTCAGCCTCGAAGAAAGCGATCAGAGAGCAAGGAACACCAACAAGAAGATTCCAACTCGGGAGAGCCAAGACAGCGGCATTTTCTTGGGAAGAGAGTGTCATGACTGGGGTCCCTTCATCCATCATATGAACATCGTCGATCCCGGCGTCAAAGTGAGGGACAACATCCTCTATGGGACCTCCGTCATCCATTTGAGTACCAAACACCTCAGCTTGGGAGAACCGAGTGCTCGACCTCTGGGGCACTGGACTAACGCTTGGATTGACCGGGGGCGTATGCTGCGAGGTGGACACGGTTATGTTAACGCGCCCCAAACGAACAGAAGAACTTACGGAAGTACCGGGTGAGGTATTCTCCTTTCCTTTGTGCCCCACCGTGAATTGTGAGCGCGGAGGGCCGGTCTGAAATCCAGACGGGAGATCTCTCATCTCTAGCGTAGTAGTTCCCTTGAGCTTTTCGAAGTCTGATATGACACCAAAGCGGGGGCGACGAGGAGTTTCTGGGGCTAACCGAAAGGAGCCGGCGGAGCCCAACTGACCTGATCTCTGCCTCTGAGAAGGAAAAGGTTCTGCTGTTGATGAAACATCGTTAGGTAAAAGTGATACAGAGTGTTTCCGCGAAGAAGTCTCTAACTCATGGCGCTGGAGAACATATAATTAGTCGCCTGAGGACATATGTGTTCCTTACTCTGAAAGTTAATTCTGTTTTCAATCGTTCCTTATCTGCTTCATATTGCTTTTGTAACAGAACGTGCTTCGCATCTGCCTCATCCTTTGCGGACTTGAGCTTTGCGAGTTGGGCTAGGTGCTCTTGAGCCGTCTGTACGGACCCAACATTCATGATGGAGGACCGCCACAAAAAGCAACGTGGAGCGCACCTTTTCCAGACGTTTTCTGAGTATAGTCACTTCCCCTTCCTTAGCAAACTTGGCCTCCATAGCGGACTCCATGTCAGCGTGAATCGCTCCGTTCTTTTTACGAAGCTGTAAAAAAGGGGACCTTGAATCCACGTACAACCCAGCCATGTGCTACACAATACTGCACCTCTTCTATTTGTTGAAGTAACTGTTCGACATAATTTCCTGAGGCAGTCGCAGATGGAACTCTGTTGACTCTTTGAGGGGCTCCAGACTGCGTTCGAGATATTTCTTGTGATAAAACAGGTGACTGAGCGGTCCGTGTGCCATGCGCAGAAGATGACGGACGAGGGGCTTGACTTGCTCTCACTGGACCTGTCCCGGAGGTACTGCGCACGAGAGGCACAGAACCTCGGGATAAAGGAGCGGCGGTAGGGGCTCTGGACCCAGACCCAGACCCAACCTGCACGACATTCGATCCTGGAGCGAATCCTGATCGACTAGGAGGCCCTGACGCACGCCTTTGCTTATCCTGGAGGCCATATGTACCGTCTTGCCGAATGGAGATGTCTGGAAGGTCTTCCATATCTTCCAAAGTGTCCGCTGTGCGAAGCGTTCTGCTGACCGACTGATGTTGCCATGATCCAGTCGTCTTTTGACGCTTGGGTGGGGGCCCGACACTCTGTTGCGTTTGAGTGCTGGTGATACGTTTGAATTTGGATTCCTCCTCGTCAAGAACAGCGAGTGTCTTATCATCGAGCACCAAATCGTCCGAGAAGTAATTGTCGTCAGAATCCTGCATGAAAACACCACTATGGCCCGGGGGTTCGCGAGATTGGAGAGACAATGTCTGCTATATGATATTGAATATAGGTCCTGTACTCGGATTCCTTGTCGAGGCTGGGTCGGGGATAATGGATCTCGCCTTGGAGTCGTTGTGACTTGCCGAATGACTGTCAGTGTAAAGTGAAGCTTCTCGAAGACGCACGCGTAACAAGATAGCGCTTGTTACAGTACACCGGATTACCAGTACATATCTGACCTGCTTGTCCGTATAGCATTACCATGCGCTCCCTACTATCAGCTCACACATTGATACCTTCTCCGATTCAATAGTTCCGATGGTCCTTGCGGACTGGAATATGATTGCTAGCCATCTTATCTTAAGGAAGGGAGCGGCAGACAAGCCGTCCGAGTCTCCGATCCGGGCACACCGCTGAAGTTCATCAACCAGCACTGACTCGCAAGCGAAGTTCAAGTTAGAGGAATTCTTGATTTCCATTTGTAAGTGTTCTGATCATTTAGATACAACTGTAGCGTCACATCAGAGACCCCTCTGAAGGTATTAACTCACCACGTTCGGACCTTGGCGCTCCAAATAATTTGCCGGGAACTCGACTTACAGGAAGTGATAACGCTACAGATTTTGGCATCTTCGAGGAAACATGCAAGTCGTGTAAAGTGCTACGATCATGGTTACATTGCACCTGTGACTAGAAGGTTGCTGTATAGATGATTTGAGGTCGTCAAAGTACAAAAGGTAGTCAACGTGGATACTGAACCTGGAGGCGGTGCACGTTGGGAGCGAGTTACGCCCAAGACACCACAACCAAATCAGGGTGACTAGTATGAGTCTTGACCGGAAGTGCGAAACCGGGAAGTGGATGCGGAGAACCGCAATGATCGCGACCGAGCGAAAGGGCTACTGTAATGCGCCGATTTATTTGCCTGCGCCAGTGCGACAAGTCATCGCCTGTTAGCCAACATAGCGAACTTTGATCGCATTGGTCCGGCTTCGGTTTTCCAATGCTGTCGTGAAAGTTGTTATCGATGTTAGATTGCCAGATGCCATAAAATGCTACCTTTCAACTCTTCAGCCTCTTGGCTCTGCTCATAGTTCAAGACTAGGCGTTTCAAATGTTGCTGTTCTACTCTGTTCTGGAGTTGTGCCGAGCGAGTATGCACCGCGAGGGCAGATTCCGTAGGGATGGGTAGATATCGCATCTATCAAACAGATTAGTCCGGATCTCGCCTTGATATTCGACTGACAAACCTGTTGCTTGTTTCCTTTCTTCGTGATTATTGTGAAGTTCATCACCGACTCGGCATTAGGTGCGCTGCCTTCACCATCAGCATCTCCCTCGTTATCATCCGCGCGCTTCTTTCTGGAACCAGGTGCCAGTACAGCAGAGTCCCACCAGGCTGCCTTCTTGTCAATCTTTCTCGACTCAGCAGACGAATCTGTAATGATTTTGGCGAGTTCTTTTACAAACTCTGCATCGGCTTCTTCTGTGGGACCGAGATATTCCTGAGCTGAGAGCACCACGACGGGGTCTGGGGACGGTGCGCGATCCTCAGCCTGTGGAAAGGTGTATCTGTAAGAGGCTTTACGCAGACGCGCAAAACAATGCTCACCGAAGACTCCTGGCCAGCCGTATCGCCATCCTCCTCGTCATCCTGCTGAGGCCGTTCCCCATCATCCTCACTATCATCACCACTATCACCCTCGGTTGTCACTTGGACGCATGCTCAGTCAAGCAGGGAGAGATCTAGGGACCACTCACATCCAGCATTTTGCATGACAGAGTTGAACATTTCATCGACTGCCGCGGCAGCTTCCTCGATAGACCTTGGCATCGCTAATTTCGGTCGAATGGCCTACAGAGTAGTGAGGTCATAGTCGCCTTAATTACCTATTTCCCTTACCTCAAGAGAGTCTGACAACATGAAATCCACATCCATAGGCAGTTCTTCTTTACACAAGACATAGTACTGAGCCTGTTGTCAGCGTTCTGCGAGTTGAGGAGCGAAGGCCATTCACCTGGAAAAATACCAAAAAGTTATCGAGCTTTCTTTTTTGACTGCCTCTGTCAAAACACATGCCAACGGTGTCTAGCGTCACGCAGACCAAACGAACTCTGAAAAAGTCATCTGGCATATCGAGTGCGCATGGCTGACGTGGCAATGGCTGACCGTCGGCTAGGAGGAAATGTGAGTGCAGAGGATACAACGCAAGTGCGAGCGGGACTGACGATGACCGAATGTTACAAGTGACCACAATGTGTCGAACACCAAACTAGAGCCCACCAGACGGTAGATGTACAGTTCGCCGAGGTACTTAATCGTCGCTATCCGTTGTTGGTTCGTGTTGTAAACGTTCTGCTCCAACCCCCGACGTATATCTTCAAGTACTTGATCTACAACAGATATGGCGAAAGCAGGATGATAGCGCTGTAGGTCGTACGTCAACATTGCGAGCAAACTGATGTTGCTGTATTTGATTTTCCACGGTTTCGTGAAAACCTTGTGCAAAGAACGCTGTACAAGAGGATCGTCCCAATCTAATTTCCGAATGAGCTTGAGCACCTTGTCGATAGTCTTCTTGGCAAGGACATCGAATACAAGGTGGCGAATGAAAAGCTCAATTGGAGTTCGTTCCTTCTCAACACGTGGGGCACGTTCTGGTGGGTTACACTGAATAGACGCTCAGCGTTACGTCCTGGACTCCTTTATAATTTCAAACCTGGTAGTAGGCATTCTCAAGCAGGAGGATTTGCCTCTGATCGAAATGTTGCATAGTTTGTTTGCGTTTCATGAGCTCGAGCTGGGGAACAGTAAGCCATCGGTAAGGTCCTGTCAGATACAGCCAAATCCGCACCATGGTACTGAACCTTTCTCTGGTATCTTCACTCCGTAAAAGAAAGCGTCCACATCCTTCAAGCAAAAGGGCTATATTTTCTACGTTCGTGCCCGAGAAGTCGTCGAGACAGACTTTGAACATGTGCAATATCAGGTGGGATGGCACGATGCAGAACTTTGTCAAGTTCGACAGAAAGACAATATTCTGTTCAACTGGGGGGTTAAATAGAATACCATCATCAAACAGATCGACATACCTTGATTCGTGTTTCGGCAAGCTCTTTGACGACGTTCTTTTTCCTCTGTAAATACCGGAATTCCTCGTCCAGCTTGATACATCGATCTCAGTTTTTGTTCGTGATATGGATTGCAGCGAGTTGGATGGGATGACTCACAGAAGCGACTAATTCTGATCCTATGTCTGGCATGTACATACTTAGGGTGGCAGCCAGCCTGGAATAATGAGGCAGGAGGTCTGTTCTGTTCTTTGGGACAGTGGTCAAGAACTAGCCGAAATTTATCAAACTGCCCAAGGAAAAGTCCATGGGAGAGAAACCCACTTTGACGAGCCTTTTTCTAGCAGCTTTGGAATTCAGAAACGCAAAGTCCACAGCGGCTTGATCAATCATTGCCCGGTTGGTAGCATCTGGGAGGCGAGCCAAGAGAGCAGTAAGAAGCTGTGAGGGGCCTCGCGGTGCGAGTTGAGGTGACAATGAGGGGGTCGAAGGTCTGGGAGACGCTGGCGTAGGCGTGACTGCGCTGGAAGTTTTAATGAATCACAGCGAGAAACTCTGAGCGAAAGTTCATCAAAACTCGGCTCGACTTACCCATTTTCGTCGTCCGGGCTGTCTGATCCGTCCTCGGGATGAAAATTCCCGTTAGTAAGTGCATTTCCATTGGCTTTGAGTCCCTCGAGTTCGTGTTCTAGTTTCTTCGCCTCCACCTCAGCCTTTTCCTTCTCAGCCTTCTCTCTCTCTTCGTTGGTTGCCTGGTCGGTTCCTTCTTCCGATTCGATACCAAGAACACTTTTGGGAACAAAATCCTTCAGGTCTTGGATGTCCTCGAAAAACTTTCGCTCTTCCTCGTCTTCCCACTTTCCACCAGAAGCAAGCGAAATATCTTCCGAGTCGTCCGCCAGAGTTCCACCGGGATTTGAACCTATCTGTATCGAGTCCGACTTCTGGGAGGGAGTTGGCAGTGCAGGCATGGGAAGATAGAGCAGCTCAGAAAGACTGAGGACGTAGGTCGTGTTGTTAATAGTAACCATGCGTGGTTTAGGAATTGTACGTACGTTTGGCAGCCCGCAAGGAGCTTTTCATATCCCTTGGTCATTTTCTCGTATGCTTGTTGCCTGTCTTCAAATATCTCACCGGAACGAATATATGCTTCATGATTGCGACGGTCCTGTTCCTGGAGGCGCTATAGATAACTCAAGCTGAGCAGAGGTAAAGCGAGAGGATAGTGCATCCGCGTACTTTGTGTTCCATAACTAGTTTCTTGGAAACGTTGTCAAAGTAGCCTTCGCACATGCGCTTGAACCGGTCGCGAATGTCTTGTTCTACAACTTCTTCGTCTTCATTAAGAAGGGGAGGAAAACATCCTTGAGCTTCACTTGTCGTGATGGAGGACAGAGTATCAGGTTCTGAGTCGCTAGGTATGTGCTTGGTTTGTGCGGGCATCAATCCGAGATATGGGCGAGCATACGACTTGAGGAACGTCGAAAGCAAAGGGAGAGAAGATAGACTTGGATCATTTGATAGCTGAGTTGGATATCAGTCTAGACCCGTGCGACGGAGTAGGACATGTTTTACCAATTCTTTGATGGCTTTCATTATCCACTCGCCGCCACTCCTAGTCGGAGAATCTCTGATGACACCCACAAGAGCAAGCTCAGAGCACACCCGAAGGACCGGTCGTTGGCGGGCGATTCTCACAGCGTCTTCTTTCTCACGTTGATCGGGAGGAAGAGCAGAAAGGGCTGTCCTTGAGGGAGCAGCAATTGCGGAAGTTAGCATGTCTACGAAAGTAGGAGAAAACGAAGTTGGGAATCGTCTATGGAGGGTGCATATTACCTGGAAGACGTGAGTAGAAATTCAAACACCCAGAGTCGGGAACCCTCACCTCCACCGCGGCCCAGACGTCTTTCTCTGTCTTGCATCGCGCGATACCATCGAGCGCGGCGCCAGCTATCTCGTCGATGTATTTCTCGAGCGTAAGCGAGTCAATATCCTTGATGATCTGGTCGCGGTTATCTGAACCGATTGATTGACGCATACGCTTGATGAGAGCGGTGTGACGCTTGAGAGACGAGTCGAGTTTCGAGGACTCTATTGCGGCGGTGAGACATTTGAGTTCCGTTGCAGAGTCGTGACAGACCTAGGGCGTCGAGGGAGAGGTTCGACGTTTTGAGCTTCACACGCCGCGCATGGCGGGCTTTCTCCTCTTCTACTTTGAGTAAAGACGGAACATCCATCTTGTAAATGGGGATGAAGCGACGAGAAAGATTGGCGGTGGTGTGCAAATAGGCTCGGTGCTGGACGTGAGTCGGTCGGCGATTCGGCGGTAGTTGCGAGCACTCGACAACGGTGACTCCGTATAAAATTGCCTCTTTAGGACCACTATGCACCACACAAGTTGCCCCCGCCGCCTGAATCGCGCCAGTGGCAGTTCGACATGGACGGGGTTTGGCAGCATCGCTTTTCGCCGTCACCCGTACCCTTGTCAAGGAGGAGCTTTGCTTCCATCACCTTCACGGAGGCTCGCATTCCCTGGCTCTAGTAGCCCATCCCTGACACACAGGACGACCACGAGCACTCGTTCCCCATCTCGCAGGGAGAGTTAGCATAAACCGACTCAAGGTTAATCCCTTCGACACGGCTAACCGCTCCGCGCCCAACCACCATTGGTGTTTGTGTCGGAGTCGATGTTCGTTTCATCTCCGAATGTTTTCCTCCAGCATGCGAAGGTTTACAGTTGTGCGGATCATCCGCGGATCAAGCGAAACGAACCTTATTTCAGGTCTAGTTACGCGAGGAGGACAGCTGCAAATACATTCTCAAATCACTACAACACTGCTCGCCTTGCTGAATAAGACCAGACAACATCGAGCCAGAAAAGGGAACGTTTCGTCGAGTACAGTTGGTGTCAGTTAGTTTTAAAAATATAAGATACGAGTATGTATACAACAGGGCGACGAAGCAGCATGGAATCGCGGAAAGATGATGAAATGACGGTATAATCGGAACCAACGGAGCTTCCACATACACCGTGTAATACTGCAAGAGACGCTCTTGGGCAATGGTGACGCCGTCGGCTGTTACTACACATTGCTATCATTGGTGGAATAATTAGGTTTTCGTTGTCGTTCGTCACCCTGTGACATCGCTGGTGAACGGCTGGTACGTTGATGGGATGTCGTGGCATTCAGGAACGTTTTGGGGTACCCCGTCCCGCCATTGATACCTGGCACAAATAGCGCCCCCCGATTATAGGAACTGCGTTCCTTTCTACGCATGTGTGTGGGCTTTGGGAACTCTTCTGGGAAGCCTTGTTTTGGACCCGGATCGGAGAAGAATATCTTTGGACGCCATTCCTCACGCTCGTCCATGATGCACGAGTTCTTGAATTTTTCGACGAGTGCTTCTTTTCCCCTGCCAATGTTGTGTCCAATTGAGCGACGTCGGAGAATTCAAAGCACGAAGACCTACTGATAGTTTGCATAACTCATTTGCAACACTTTCTCACTGGAATACATGTTCCTGTGGCGTGATATCATGGCCAGTTCAAACGTTTGTACGACTGATGACTCACCACTTTTCTCCCAACGTTGTCTTCGCAAACCGTAATAGATCCTCTACACTAATAAAGTTAACGAATGCATATCCGACGTTGCATCCTACAGCACGGGCAATATCAATGCCATGAAACCCGTGGTAACACTGGTTTCGTACCATTTTGGAAGTCCATTCGCAAATAGAGGAAATCGATACGTCGAGGACAAATTTTGTTGATGTACGCGATCAGCTCTTTATCGGTCATTTTATTTGGAATGTTCTTGATCATGACTGTTGTTCGCGTGTCGAGGCCCTGCTCAATCTTGCGAATGTCGAGTTGGTTGTTCTCTGGAGGAGCCCGCGGAGAAGCCGGATATGTCGTGGGATATACACGGTTGGGGGTTGTGCCGTATGAATGATGGGCTAGAGACGGAGATGTGTGTGGTGGATAAGAATAGGGAACGGCCTGGGAGGGAGTACCGTGATAATATCCCGGGGAGGGGGGAAATGCAGACCATTGTTCTGGTAGGATGCCTGGCGTGCCCCACGCGACCCAAGTGCCTGTTGACGCATCCCAGCATATTGAAGAGCACACGGGCATAGGCGACTGTGAGGAGACCGGGTATTGCATACCGTGCGCAAGGGATGAAGAGACCCATGGGGCCTGCATAGGTGTATCTCCAGTGTATCGGTCGTTGTGAGTGAAATAGTCATGCGTAAAGGGTGACTGGGCACCCGGACATGGTGGGGTGCACAGGTCAGTCGCGCCACCGGCCACCTGAGTGACCCCAAAAGGACAAACCTGTGAGCGATCAAAGGCGATGGAGTTCATGCTGGCAGCCTGCATGTATTCTGTATCAACCAGCCTGTGATGTATCCGGGAACGGACAGCGTCAAAAAAGAGACTGTTCGATCCACGTCTACCAAACGGATCGGCGGCGAAGGGGCCGGCACGCTCGTGAGGATGGTCTACGGGAAATGCTTCGTCCGTGATGGCCTCGATGCTGTCGACAGGATAACGAGAGGTGGGTTTCTGGCGATTAGGAATGGTCGACTTATGGCTGGTTACAGCTGAGCCTGCATCCAGGCTGGTGGAATTGGTTCCTTCGTGTTCGCAAGGTCTTGGATAGTCGCAGGCTCCTGCGTCATTTAGGAGAGGGAAGGGAACACCACTCGAGGTCGTGATCGTTTGCGACTGCGATAAGTACGTGGAAGCCGTGGGTGTCTTCGGCTCCGCGGCATGTACGAGATGGCCTTCTAGGCTAACCAGATCTTCTTTTTCTAGATCCCGTGGTCCACTGAACCCACCACGTAAGACATCTCGTTGGATGAGCCGCAGTTTCATGTTGTCAACTACTCGTCCGTTCAAACTGTCCCATGCCAACTCCCCCGCACGAATGTCGTAGTACTCGACCATGAAAAGCTGGTGAGTGTATAGAATGGTCAGGCGCGAATCTACAGGATAGAGAAATAAAATGAAATTGCCTGTGACTGGGCAAATAGTTCAAGCAGCAGTCGAATGATAATCCGTGTGTCGTACGCATGTAGTGAAGTCATTCAAAACAATAATACGTACCTGATTGCATTTCTCCTCATCCTCTTTGAGGAGGCGAAACGACTTGAGTTCCCCATACTTTGCCAGCACGCTTTTGAGTTTTACGGGAACGAAAAAGCGAACTCTGCTCCACCCGGAATAATTGTGATCACGCTCTGCCACCATTCCACCCACCGAGACACAAAATGCCCCCTCTGTGTGTGTCATGGCAGCTGACTGACCAAGGAGCTGGGAAGGTTGAGAATACTGCGGCACGGGTTACCGAGACAGACATACCTGTAGGAAATGATCTGGAGCTACGAACAGACAAGTCAAGCCCTCCACCCATGGACTGCCCACTGTGCTCTCGTAAGAGACACTCTGTGCGTCATCCACATCAGAACTATAATGTGTTCGCAAGAGACTAGTCTCTATGAGGCCTTTGACTCTTTCTGCGTCACGTGTGTCGTAGAACGCGAGGATAATGGCGCGTTTTTCCTGAAAGCGATAATAGATGGTCTGAATGACATTCTCGGTGTTCGAGATACTCTGTGAGTTTGCGCGAGCCGGGGACGAGTCATCTGGGAGCGTTGCCAGTGAGTGGAAATACGGACCAATTACGTCCTCGGAGAGGTCGTTTGGGACGTTTCCAATCTGAGTTGTCGCTGTCAGTTTAGCCCACATGCGAAACTACGAGATATTCACAATCAAGAAACGACTTTCGGCCGAGTCGCTGGAAAGTAGATTTGGGGAGGGAGAGGCATTTTTCTCGTCGCTGGGGGCGTTTAGTTCTGTCGGATCTGGATCCGTACTGTCACTTCTGAGTGACGAGGCGGGGGTGAGAGGCGGTGTTAGATAGTGTTGGCTCTTCGACTGCTGACGGGATCGTTTGACCGGGTGTAGCTCGCCGTCCTTTGTCGGAAGGTTGGAGGATAATTTTGCGGGACTAAGAGATGGGATTTGAGACGAGGATTTATGTACGTTTGGCTGTGGACGCGTCAGGTGAGGGTCGGAAGAAATGTTGCGTGCACTGTGTCACGTGGGAGCGGGAGTAAGAGACTAAAATATACACGAGCATACATGTTGGACGCACCGCAAATTTGGGAGGGAGGGGGAGGGTTGGAGGCGTGGAGGACGAGTGTTTCCCTCTACTGCAAGGCGCAGCGAAGGAGACATGATGGGGGGAGAGAATGGAGCTCGAAAAGGTGTCTGTGCACGCGAATGATGCTTTAAGAAGGGGAGAGGAGAAGCTTGGTGATAGAAAAGGAATAATCGGGGAATTGGATAGGCTGAACGCGCGATTAATTTGATGGGCCGAGTTGACGTACAGAGAAGCATGCTTCAAGAAGAAGGTAGGATCTCGCATACCTCCGCACACGCACGCGGGACGGAGAATATGGAAGGGGGAAGTAGGAATCCAGAGTCAGTTAACCGGAGACATGCCCGACACTGCGCCCGATGGCGATACAAGGGGGAGCAAGAAACGAACTGCGTTACAAGTACACAGGGCGACTTCCAAACCGCTTGGAGAAGGAAATGGATGCCAACACATCACACAATTTGGCAACCGTCGTGCACCGGAGATTCTATGGAGCTTTCTAGTCAGATTGACAGTCTTACCATAACTTGACCAGACCAGCAAACAAAGGACGATCGATGGTGACGCAACGATAGAAGGACAGGGTTGGCAGACAAGGGACTATTGAAGTAACGTTGATCACCACGGATGCTGGACAGCGGTGGAGAAAGCCGTGGCAGCCCCTCTCCACAGTGCGCAGGTGCAGAGTGACGTCGACGGAGCATGTTGCCTGCGATAGAACGGACAGACTTGACAGATCTATGGAATGAAACGATTGCTGCTCGTCCACAGAAATATACCGAACGTGCACAAACGGTCAGAATTCTCAGTGCAATCCTCCTCAGGCACTGTCCGTAGCTATCGCACCACTTTTCGGACGACGCGAAATGCGACCCAATTTCTCTATATCAATTTCATTTATCACCGGAGAAGCGCTGGCTGGTTACAAATATGCCCACCTTACGCAAGCACAGAGCCCTCTATCGTGGTGCTTCCGTGGATTTGGGTCATGTCAAGCCTGGCTGCCAGAGGGATAGGCAATGGACTTGCCAGTGACACCGAAATCGGACAATGATCTATCGCACGGAGCGTTCTATCTTATGACGGGTGGGCGACTTCTTGGGAGTGGTCGGGTCGTCGTGAAAAGGAACGTGCGCTCCAGGGCTACGGTCGTATCACGTGTGAGGGTACCTGCGGGCCGCAATCACCATCGTCGAGAGACTCGTCTCTGCCACAAAACTTGTCGCGGTAATTGACCCACCGCCGAGTCGACATCCACAGAGTCGGTCAGAAACTAAAGACCGCCGACGAATTCGCAGTGGTCGTGCTTGGATGAGTGGTAAAGCTTTAAAGCTTTGAACCCCAACCGGACTTGAACCGACGAATCGATCCCGCTGCCATCTTGCTTAGTAATATACATCGTCGTCCGTCGCGCATAATTACCAGCGGTCAATCCAAGGCCAAAAAAAATGCCATTCTACAAGATGCTATGTATATCCGCGCACTTCAAAGAATATGTACGTTCTACATCTTCCCCGGCGCAATGCTGCTTCAAATCGACTAACTAGACAGCATAGAGACACATCAAAGACCTGGTAACAATGTCTGCACGCCATGTGATGGACCACGGTGGAGTCGTTCGGAATATCGAATACTGGGGAACCCAAACACTTCCTCAAGTGATGAGGAGACATAAAAAAAGCCAGACCATCGGAGAGTGAGTTTTAACCCAGCGCTTCACTTCTATCTCTGAAACATTGACATACTCCAGCTATTGGACCATGTACTTTGATACCTCACCTCGGACTCTCAATTCGTTGGCTCTCAGGCTGCGGCGAGATCCCCGTGTCATACGCTGGACGATGCTCAAGCAGGGCGAAAAAATCCAAGACGTAGTCCTGCCTAGGGAGAAAACTGTGATGAGAATGGACTACCTGAAGCCACTGAAAGAGAATTCGTGGTCAGACATTGGCTCTCTTTAATGTAGTTTCAAATATTCATTCGCATCGAACCGCGTTCCCTATGCATCCGTTCATCTAATATTCACCAGCTCGTAGCGGCAACCAGTCCCAGATTCTAGTCGATTCGACGTTTCGCTTAATTCCAACTCTCGTATTCAGATCCACTCGGATTAACTGTACCAACTCGGACGACCAGCTGCAAGAATCTTCAACATCCCAAAAGATGTCCCTGCTGAACGAATTCGTCATAACGGATTGTGACACGTTCCCAAGAACGGACCACAGTTCTTAATCAGCAGGGTCGCCCTCCAGTACCGTCACGCTTGATGCCCTAGGACGCTGGAGGTATGATGTTTTACGGATCTCGATTGTATGTGCAGCTCATGCAACCTAGAAATCTGAACGAAGCCGCGGAGGTGGATTTCGTCCAAGTGTCAGGCAACGACCCATTCGATGACTTCACCTCGGCCCAGGATGCGATGTTGAGTACGTTGACTCAGTACTTGAGTGTCATGTCACGAGCCTTGCCCACTGCGTTTCTTGCTTTCGCTGTCACTCGTTCTCGCATTGCCCACTTTTGATCAATAAAGTGGACGTCGACTCCCCACGACACAACGTAACACGGGTTGCTGTAGCATATATGTAAACTGTTGCACCACGACCCTGCAAGAGGCCCCAGCCAGCCGCTGCATGTCTACCCAAGTAGTCTACGCCGCAATCCGTGATCTCACCCAATCAACCACGTCGTGTAGGCTGGAGACGACGCTAGCATCTCGAAGGTCTTCGTTCGCTTCCTTATTCTCCTGATCTCCATCAGGGCTCGGTCGTCTGATCAGTAATGCTTGCATTCCAGCAGCCCGGGCTCCGTGATAATCACTTTTGATGGTTACCATCAAACAAAAAAAAGTGAGCTAGGCAAGCTTACCATTGAAGTTCATCCCCAACATGTACACCCTGATCGAAATGAGTCGTGCTATCAAGAGCCTCCTTGAATGCACGTCGGAATATCTCTGCACCGGGTTTCTCCACTCCCTCCTCTTCACTGAGGACGAGAGGATGCAAAAACGGGGATATTCCGAGATCAGCGAGAACGAGACCTGTGATGATTGCATCAACAACCCTGGGGAACTAGATATATGCTAGAACATACGCATTCTTGCATCCGAGTTACTGATTAGTGCCGTGCGAACGTTCATCTCTTGCAGTTGACGTACTGGGACCGGCACATCAGAGACTCCAGACGACGACGGTGTTGAGCTCACGACATACTTACGGGAAGTGCATCATCAAACAGTTTGTATCCTTCGCTGGAACTGAAGCGGTGCATGAGCTGGGACACGATTTTGCTCAGGGATGCTTCCACTGCTGCACGCATCCTGTCATGGCCCATGCGTTTTCGGTGTGGAGATGAGATGGCGACATGCCTTGTGGGTCAGCGCCTGCTCCAACGGCTGTCCTTTTAATAACCTCAGACCACCACCCCCGGGCACCGAATTGGCCGTGGTAGGCAGGCCTGTCCTTTTGGACCTGCCTCAAGCCTCGAAGCAGGTAAGTCGTGCATAGGCCGCTGGACAAGCCACTTACTGGCTTTGAACGAATGCTGCAGGGCGCTTGGACTTAGAACACCAACGAATGGCGTCAAGACCTCCGAGTACTGGACGTAGATGGGTCTTCTGGGCGTGATGAGGGTATGGAGGGCGTCGAAAGTGACGAGCTTGATCATATCTTGGATTCCGGCAAGAGATAGGCTTGTACATAAATAAGGAAAGCTGTGTGTGCCAGCTCCCTGCGTGGCTGAACTTCCACCCGCCCCCGGGTCACAACACATTGTCCGCTCGCCCTACCACTCGCCAGTCTCGTTGTCTGGTATCTTTCGACGCGACGCTGCGCATCCGCGACTAGCACTCATTTGCAAGTCCATCGATTCAGAGGGTCGTTGATCTCCTCAGGCACTAGTACTCGCACACGCCGCAGGCGCCAATCCCCGAACCTCGTCCCCTTCTCTCTGAACGTTCGCCATGTCTAGCGTCCTCGCCCTCGATTCACAATCGCTCCGTCGTACCCAGTCAACTGGAGACATCCCCACCGTAACACAACCCACAAGGGCTCGCATATCTGCGTCCCATCGCCGCTCGGCACAACGCGGTCTAGAATCAGCCCCTTCTTCACCAGTAAACAACGCAGAACCCGCCGAGTAAATCAGATCTTAAATCGTCCTTTTTCGATTGCTGACCGTCCCCGCAAGACCGACTTCTTGGCTTAGGCAGGCCGGTCAATCTTCCAGCGGAACCCAGCCGGTGCCAGCACCAGCACAACCCGGCCAGCAATCTTCGAGGTTGTTCATCCAGAAACTGAAAGAATTGTTGGGGATGGGACCGGATGCGTCCAGGACCAGAAAGGCGTTGGTATCGCTAGTCGGAACGTTGGTTTATAACCTCCTCCAGGTTGGCTTCTCTTTGTCCTAAAGTACCCCTCTTACCCTGGCGATTCGTTAGGCTACTGCTGTCATAGCACTCCTTAGCGCTGCTTCAGTGATCAAGAGCCCACAGGATCTCACGATCGATCAAATCCACGCTTGCGGACGGCCTCTGGTTGCCTGGAATAGTCTTTGGTTGGTGCGACTGGCCTTGTCGTCTGGGCTGACATATTGGAACTACCTCCGCATACGGGCAGCGTGAGTTGATATTACTCCACTATGGGCCATCTTTCCTCATAAAGATCTAGAGATAACGCCACTAGAGAGGACTCAGAGTCAACGACACAGCCAGGCGAAAATCAACCCACGCGTCCCGGAGACTCGAGGCCTCGAAGACAATCAGACAGAGGGCCTTCCACAGCCACCAACTCAGAAGATCCCCCAGTACCCTACAACCATATCTATGCACGGTTTGTTCAGCCTTTATTCGATCTGCGACCGGGGCTGACTCGGTGTCAGGTTGTCCCTCTTTTTGTCCATGTTCACTCTGACGTGGTTCTTGACCGCACACATCTTCGAATATACTTCAGTAAACACATGCCGTCTTTCTGCCCCTCTTGTCTGGTGGCTTACTTTTGGAATATTGTGTACCATGTACTTACTCGTCTTGGAAGTCGTTCTCTTCGGTTTTCTTGTATTCATGGTTTTGCCATTCATCATGGTTCGTCTCGCGACAACCCTCGCTCTGCGTGAAGCTGAAATTTTTTCAAGCTTTTCTACAGCATCATATTACTTTGCTTGGGTCGTCATCCACTACAGAATCCGCACTACATCAAACCCGATATCGGGAAGCTTCCCAAGTCACTCGTCGATCGCATCCCTCTTGTCATATATATCCCTCCACCGCCCGATGACACGTCAGCACCCATTACTCTACCGAAGCCTATCCACACCTATCCTCCAAAGCCACCCGCACCCTTCCCAAGAAAACGATTTGCATTTTTCCGCAAAAAATTCGGCGATGCGACAGATGCGAACACCAAGGATCGCAGTGCCAAGGTATCGACGTCCGATATGATCAAAGAACCCGAGACATGGGAAGATAACTGGGAGCAATGCGAATATCCATTTGTTAGGCTAGAAGGCAATCGGGCTGCGTGTGCGATTTGCCTGATGGACTTTGAAGAACCGAAAAGGCTCTCTGCAAGTATCCAACAAGATATCGATAAGGACGGTGCATCGGTCGCCCCGCCATCGACCCGTGCAGAGGAGATGGTGATTGCGGTTGAAAATATCACCGAGGAAGAGCGAGATGCACTGCCTCGGCTTGAAGATGCTGGAGAAGGGCCTCAACCATTACGTCTGCTGGCCTGTGGTCATGTCTTCCACGTGAGCACTACGAGGCTTTTTACTATCTTGCTTCTGAATTGTCAAGCAGAAAACTTGCATCGATCCCTGGTTAACTGATGTTTCCGGTCGATGCCCAGTTTGTCAACGCCGTGTTGAGATTGACGAAGAACCACCGAAGAAATCTAGGCGGAGGCGACGTCGGTGATTCTTGTAGCGCCTGCCCTCCTTTAGAGTTACTTCAAAAAGGGAAGATGCGACACTCAAGGCAGCGAATCGTAATGTGATATTCTACTTATTGGACGAACTAATACCGGCATCCCACACCATGTATCTGCATTATCGACATTCTTTTGGACATGCACTGATTCGCTCTTGCGAGTGCGGAATTGAAAGCGAGACATGTGCGTCAACACTGTTATATCAGCACCCATGCTGTTTCTGCCGATCCTCTTGAACCGACGATAGGCTAGTCGTCGGATCGGCCCCCGAACTGGAACCCCTTTATTGAAAGCATCGCTTAATAAGTCGGTCTCGTTTGCCACCATCAAATCTGCGACTCTGTTCACTCCATCATCTCGTTAATGATGCCGCTAGCGAATCTCAGAAAGCAGTTCGAATCAGACAAGGGTTATACCCAATCAGATGAGACAGTATAACAGTGTTCATTTTTGTTTCAGCGTCGCGCTAATCAGGACGTGGTAGGATCGGCCGTTCTCCCATGAACTTTTCGACATGGACAGGGATACCGTTGCGGCCAGGAGGGTCTGGCTCAAGATTAGCCTCATAGCAGTCGGGCTCGTAATCTTCATTATATTGGCAATCTTGTCAATATATTGGGCAGCTCTTGGCAGGTCTTTCGGAAACATCCATAACCTATCTGGTTATGTTGTAGTAAGTACTTTCGAACTTGGGATTCACGCATCTGGGGCATTTGCTAAGAACCCTGCTATAGGATTTTGACGGGGGACAGATTGGCCAGGCGGTGACCCAAGCATTCTCGACCTTACACAGTCACGAACAATTATCATGGCTGGTACAAGACCCCTCGGAGTTTCCAAACGGGCCATCCGACGTTCAGATCGCTGTTCTTGATCATCGTTGTTGGGTGGCCATAACCGGCGCGTGTCCTCACGCTAAGCTGAATTTTGGCATCAAGCTTGACGTATCATTCTTAGTCAACCCGGGTGCCACCTCCAACTTACTTGCGGCAATAAACTCCATCGATGCAGCGTATAATACCTCTCAGGCGATCAGTGTATACTCAACAGACGCAAGGAACGAAGCCGCGTAGTGAGCATTGACAACCTGATGTTAAGGTGACACTTGGTTATGCCTTTTCTTCCAGCCGCTACATCATTTCTCCGATGGTAGGAATCTTTCTTTTCGCGCTGGATATCCGATGACACATTGTACATAGGTAAACGTAATCCTCACGAACATCACGCAGACGTTCAGTCTAGCTTTCGCGATGCAATTAGCGTCTCATCAAAACCTTCCTGGTCTGTTGAACACCGCACCGTCCCTTGTGACACTACCTCTGAACTACGTAATGTATGACCTGAGGCCATTCGATATTCCTGTGTATGTCCTCATCGCATGCGAGACGAGTGCTGTTAATCCTTTTCAGGGCATCCGCCGTTGATTTTGTCGGACTTATATATCTCATGATCCTCGCGGTAAGGTCGCTTTACCAGGCTAAGCTTGCTAACTAGTTGCTATGCAGTTCATATTAACAGTGAGTCTGACCCAACAAGGTACCGCTTGGGCTCACTCCATTTCATTCTTTCAGAATCACCTTTTGGCCGCGGATGCCCAAAGTGGTTTCGGTAGGCGTCTGACGCTGAAGTCACTAATTTTGATGCGCTTGCTCTGGCCCTTCATTCTGTACTTCTTCATCTCAGTAAGCAAATTTTTACATGCTTCTCTCGTACCCACATGTTCGCAGCTCGTGTATTGCTTATTGAGTCTGGCGTTTGGTGTTCCATTTGAACGATAGTGAGTCAGTCTTATTCCTTTGAGAGCGCGTACTGATCCTCACATAGCTATGGTGCCGGCTTCGTTATTTATTGGATGATGTCCTGGATGGCGATGGCTGCGCTGCATGTTTCTTCTCATTTGCTAGTAATTGTTATGCTTACGAGTAAATAGGGGATTCGCATTGGAGTCCATGATCACCATTTTGACAATCAAGTTCATTCCGGTCTTTCTTGTCCTGTGGATCATTGGTAGGCCGTTGTTTGTTTTCAAGTAACTTCCAATGATCCATAACCACACTTTTGTGTAGTCAATGTTTCCGTGTCATTCTACCCCATCGAAATACTTCCAATCATATTTCGATATGGGTATGCAATGCCGTTCTACAACGTCTCCAATACCGTCCGTACGGTCGTCTTCAACACGAAAAACCAGAGTACGTGAAACACCCGAAAGAAAAATCATTGTCCTAAGTGCGGTTCATATCTCTAGTTGGACTCAATTTTGGTGTACAGTTTGCATGGATCGCAGTTTCGTGCATCACTCTGCCTTTCTTTCAGTGGCTTGCTCGTAACAGACAGGTTCAAGCTTGGCGGGAGTCGCAGGCAACGGGAGAATAATGGGAGGGGGGGGGGTTCTGCTCTCTCCAATCAGATATTAATCATATATCGTGCATGTAAGATAACAACGACGTATTTTCTTTATAGCCGTTCTGCATCCCAAGGACGGGCAGTCTTGGATTTCGGTTTTGCATGGCAAAATGGGACCTTGGCGGCTGAATCTACATGAACGCCAGTTGTTGGTTAATTATGATCATGATTGCAACGTGTGTGCTTGGAGAACAAGAATGAATGGGGATGACGAGTGAACAATCTAACGATAAGTCTCAAAGCATGGCAAGAAGTCCACGGTGTATTCAACTTGATCCTGGTCCCGGACCATTTGGCTCGGGTTTTGTGACCCCAACTGGTACATCCTCTTGCGCGACACGGATTTCTGCTTCTATTCGTTCACGCGCACGAACCACCTTTGATTGTAGGTAGTGTGTGTGTGCGGGTGGTGGTGGTAGTCTACCGGGCCGTGAACCGGAAGCGGGTGGGTCTGGCGCAGGTCGAGGGGAGTTTACTTTGAACAAATGCTCGTAGTTCTAAGCAAGCACATGGTTGGATACTCTGACGCGTTTGCAGATAACTGAATGACCACTCGCCTGCATTATCTTTTCCATAGCCTCCCCACGTTTCACGTTCAGGATGAGATGTGCCTCATCCAATGTCATACGATGTTCGCGGGTCAACTTGTCGGTTATCGAACCAGAAGTAGCATTGCGTACGCCTCCGACATCAGAGCTTAGTGCCTCTGGGCGGTGTTTAGCATCTGAGAGAGACGTGTAACACACGAGGAATGAAATCGGGACACAACATTTATCAGTAATATCATGACGGAAGAAGTGCATCGTACTTTGAACAGCTTGTTTGCCAGCTGCAGCGAGAGCCTTGCCGAATATTTGCACGCCAGTTAATAAGATTTGTCCGATGAGCTTTGGCACGGACTGCGTGGTGAGGTCAGTGACGCGTCTGTCTCAACAGATATGCATACCATGAAGTCAAGGTCGAACGGGTGCTTGCAGAACGGACGGTCGCATATCCCATAATAGGGCACGTGATCAACGAAAATTGACACCCGCCGCCGCGATATGTTTGCTCTCCGTGACCATGACTGGTACACTGTCAGGTTCTCGGTCTAAAAAGCGGAGACATCGTTCCGATCTCGACATAGCTCCAAGTGGATCGCAAAAGAAGGAAAAACGACGCAAGGCAACGGCCCAACTAGTCGCATCCCCTTCGGAAGATGCTTCGTCCTCGCAAAAGCGGAAGCCAAAGTCTTTTAAAGAAAAGGGAAAGTCACGCACGTCGGACCACCCGAGTGAGTTCCGCATAATTAACGCCAGCCTCGTCCTTTCCATCCCCCCCGTTTTTGCCTCCGATCTGCGCTCCGGGGTGGAAGAAATGCTAGATAGTATGGTTATGCGGTGAGCATTGACATCTGTGACTGCACGCCTCCTCTGTTCATGAGCAGGTTCTGATTGATAATATCGCCTTTTTTTTAACGGACAGTTATATACCATCCTTGCAAGGCGTCCTCTTGGCGCATTCAAACATACGGTTCCTGAGCCGGACTGCAAGTATACATGGCGAATGTCCTTTTGCTGTGTGCAACGTGAGCTTCGATGCGACAGTCTGGGGGCCCCAAGTCTCAATGAAGCTAGGTATGGATTATGATTGATCTATTTTATTACTCATACTTACATTATAACCATTCCTTCTGTACCCCAATGTGGGAACATCATCGTTCTACTCTTGTGCAGTGGGTAGAATGAACCTGTGTTCTCCCGATCATATATCCCTTCTTGTGCACCGTACCTTCAATGTCTCGATTCCTCGACATCATATTCCACGAGACCAATGGTTGTTCGAGTATGAGTCGGCAGAAGACGATCCAGAGTTCGGAGAAGGGAGATGCTGGAATACAAGTGGCGAATTAAGGGACACAGCTGATAGAGAGGGAGGCATAGGGATGAACGATGCTGTCGGTTTGAAGGCTTCTGAGGAAAACGCACAAACGGAAAGTAGCGGTCGCTGGGTACATTATTTGACAGGATCAAAACTTGGCGATCCAGATGGTTACGTTGAATTCACGGTGATCGGGTATGTTCTTCCTTTCTTGAATCTATCCTGGCGGGTTTTCTACTTTATGGTGCCTTATTGAACACAGTTCGACAGACTGACGGTAGCAAATGAGATGTTGTCGCTACAAGGATCTATCCAACCGGATCCATTCTCCACTGAACATGTCCCGCACCGCGACAAGGCGGCCCCTTCTGACGTTTTTCGCCGGGACGCGACACCAGAAGTTGAGTTTCAGGATGAAGGGGAGGAGGAAGAGGAGGAAAGTGACGAATATGAGTTTAAACACCTTGCGAGTCTCACGGACCAGGCCCAGGCAGACCAGAAAGCGAAGCGGGCCAAAGAAGAGGCAGAACGACTCGAGAAAGTAAAGGAACGAAACCAGCAAGAAAGTCGTGGCATTGGTGGAGAATACCCTTCCCATAGCGAGAGAGCGAAAACGAAACGAATAAAGGGGATCAGATCGTGATATCGCAACTGCGCTAGTAGAAAGTTGTAGGACCTAACTGTCCACGCCATTCGCGTGGCACCATCGTGCGGGGGAGTAGCATGTACTGGAGCTCTTTGAAAGCAAAGGCGCGCGTGGACAGTCTAGGTCGAGGCTGTATACCCGGAACGAACTGGTCACCAGACTACGGAACAACGCTCGCACGGACGGTAGACGAAAAGCAGTGATGGAAACCTGTTGTAGTCAACGGTGGGAACACCGAGATGACTACCAACTCCGTCTAGTACGTACTGCCAGCAATTTTTGGTGATATTGAATCGATGACCGATCAATCGAGTCGAATTATCAAGTAGGTAACTCGCTGACTCTGTGACACACTATCACGTTAGTGTCCTCCACGCAAGGGTACGCGCGTCAAGCATGAAGTTTTCATTTTCTCCTCCCCTTTGCATTCATTTCGATGTCGCGGACGGATAGTATACCTCCATCGATCAGGACAAGTGTCGATACGGTCCAGGGCGTTCTCGATAATGAAAAGAGCGCTGCCTCCCTCGTTGGTACGGAGGATGTCGTGGTACTCAGCCCTGCGGAACGTGCTAGGCTACTGCGGAAAATAGATCGCCATCTTCTGCCTCTAGTCTCTTTGCTATACCTTCTTTCATTCCTGTGAGTAACGACGAAAGTCTAGCTTAACTAGAGTCTGACCCATGTTTTGCGCTCCAGAGATCGTTCGAATGTCGGCAAGTATCATCTCACATCTTTATTTTTATTTTTTCGACTGTCAGGCCTTATGCCCTCTCTCAGGTAATGCCAAAATTGCGGGTATGTCGACTGACCTCCACCTCGTTGGTCTCAGGTATAACACCGCTGCTGCTGTCTTCTTCGCACGTGATTTTCCTTGCATTTTTGAAGCATGACCAACCTTTCCCCAGCTTCTATACAGTCTCGCGGAAGTCCCCTCGTACGTCGGGGCACCATGTTCTCATTCTGTGAATAACCTTCCCACAGAAATATCATCCTGAAGCTCTTTCGACCATCCAGATGGAGTATGGCGATCCCCTCTCAGGAATTCTTTTCCCTCTGACCGAACTCATTGATGTAGTACCTACAATAATGATCGCATGGGGTCTGGTCATGACGCTCATGTGCCTTGTGAACTCTTATAAAGGGCTTCTTGTGTAAGGGCTCCAAGTATTTGCGGCCTACTTCACTGACGCTGGTGTCTATTCAATGTAGTGCACGACTTTTCCTTGGTCTCACGGAAGCTGGGTTGTTTCCGGGCGTGACTTACTACATTTCGTTGTGGTACCCACGGGCAGATCGAGCAATGCGCATTGCTATATTCTTCTCCGCTGCAACCGTCGCGGGTGCTTTTGGCGGCATTCTTGCGTGAGCGCTCTATCTTACTCCGGGTGTCATCTCACTCACGCGCTAAAAGCTACGCCATCGAAAAAATGGAGGGGTACGTGATCCCTGCAGAGAATACGTTCTTTTTCAGCGGCTGAGCTTATTTCTGACAGGATCGGTAATCTTCATGGCTGGCAGTGGATCGTAAGCAATCTTTAAATAATTATATGGTGCAATATACTCACGCGAGGTGATTAGTTCTGCCTGGAAGGACTTGGTGAGTCTCCAGTTCAATGCGGGGCGAGGGTGATTGAACTTACATTTTTATAGCTACGATACTCGTAGCTTCGGCATCATTTTTCTTCATGCATGATGTACGCACTACCGACTACCTGATTCCGTATGGATGTTGACTGGCCTATGTTTAGTATCCAGAAACAGCGTCGTTCTTGACTGAGACTGAAAGACACAACATCACTGGGTTGTTGAAGAATGACTCGCAAAGTCTTGCGACACACTACGACTTCGAATTCGTGCTACAGGCCCTCAAGGACTATAAAACTTACGTTCAAGTCGGTATATATATTGGGTATGTAAATCGCACTATCTTCCGCTGGGATGCGCCCTGATGTTTGCGTGGATTGCTAGTTTGCTCATCCCTGTTTATGCAATCGCTCTTTTCACCCCGACAATCATTAATAACCTCGGATTTTCTGCCGTTGATGCCCAGTTACTTTCTGTCCCTCTTTTCGTTGCGGGCTGTATATGCACTATTCTTGTTGGGATCTATTCTGACATTCACAAACTCCGTGGGCCATACGTGATCGCCGGAGCATTTGTTTCATTGATGGGATATGTTATTCTATATACCCAGACAGCCCCTGGTGCTTCATATGCCGGTGCCGTGCTCGCTGCAGTCGGTGTATTTCCCACTATTGCTATTGACCTCGCATGGGCTGGCTCAAATGCCGGAGGGGACATGAAACGTGGAGTCGTCATTGCCATGGTGATTGGATTAGGAAACCTAGGAGGGTAAGCGATGCGTCCACGTCTAGCATGATTTTATGATCTGATAGGATTACAACAGAATTTGCTCATCCTTTATTTACTTTGATCCTCCGCAATTCTACGTCGGCCATGGGACAATCATGGGCTGGCTGAGCCTCTCGTACGCCTCTATCTAACGATTATCATTTTTTTGTTTGCTGACCAGCTCGATGATCAGTATATTGCTGTCCGCATTTGCAATGTGGGATTACAATAGAATCAACAAGCAGAAAGAAGAGCTGTGTCACAAGTGTGGCATTACTGAGGATCGCAAGGATGAGTTTCGGAACATGGGGGACGAAAGTCCTCTGTTCAGATATACCCTTTAGTTTATTTGGCTAACATCGATATCTTGGGACGGGGGACAAGACTTTGCTCTGTTCGAATATACTCTTTAGTTTACTTGGCTGGCGTTGATATCTCGAGAATATACCTTTTAACTTACTTAGCTGACATTGATATCTTACTACTTACTACTACTTGTTCGTGTTCATCAGCCAACCCCTATTTATGATAACCTTCGAAGTTGGATTTGAAAGCGTATCGCCGTCCCCTGATCCCGCTAAATGTTAACTTCACTAGAGGATCTCCCCGTTAGTGCTCGTTAACCAGCACCGTGTCTGCACCACGTTGGAGCGAAGTAGGATGAAAGGAAAGTAGGGCCCGTATCAACTATACCTGGCAACGGCTGGCATTCTCTTGATACCGAGACGCACAAAATTAGGCTGCGGCGTTTGCCCGCGCTCGGGACTCCGGGACTCATATATAACGTCATCACAAGTTCCCTGAAAACCGTGGGTCGTCGTCGTCGGATTTCAGCTTGCGGCGTTAAGTGTATGCGTTGAGATGAATCAAGAGCAAGTGTTTCAGTGGCACCAACACGAGACCGACAGGCTTTGATAAAGATTGATGATCCATTTGTCACCTGCAAGGTTGGAACCGCAACTTGAAGTTGCGAGGTCGGTGTTAGGCGAATGCCTTTCACCGCCGGGTCAGCTTTGTACGCGAGCGTTAGGTGAGCTCGCGGTCCTGGTTGGGCCCCGGTCCTGAGAAATCCGAGGGGATACGCCGCTCCTATCGACCCGCACGTGGATTCTGTTGCCATACGGGAGAATACGGCGTGACCCAACAGCACATATGACGGATATCTGCATAGGCTGAATCGCATGGCTCACTCGGACGAGTCGTTCTGCAGCTGGTCACTCTAGGGACGGGTGAGAGACGTGGGCGATACAAAATTGTTGTTCCCAAGACACGGACCAGCGTACTTCGGTGAAGATCGTGTGAGCTGGTTTCCCTTCGCACTCGGGCTGTCAGAATTCGTGCTGCTGAAACCGGAACTTGGTGTCTACTACTACTTCGCTGACAATAATTGCCATATCATTTTTCACCATGTCCTCATCCCCAACTACTACAATCTCGAATGGCTCAGACGTTCCCTCCAAGCGACGTCGGGCGAATAGCATAGTCCCAATCCACGGCAATTCTCAGCAGGCTATGACCCAATCACCCGCGGAGGGATCGGCCCACCCGGCCCACCACCTTCCACCCCAATCTATCGTACACATCCCGAAGCGTGGTGCCAGGGCCTGCACCGCTTGCAGAAGGGGCAAAAACAGATGCGAGGGCGAGGTAAGCTCTCTGGACGGTCCTCACCGCATTACCGTGCTATTGTGTTGACCATTTGGCCCGACCTCCCGCACCGGGCCGGCACCGTTTCGGATAGGCACCCTGTCGTCGATGTCAGCAAAGTGGCACACCATGCATATTCGAGAAGCCAGAGAAGAAGGTTGCTCAGCCAGTATCTGGTGCTAGCATGGAGTATGTTCATGTTGCAAAAAATTTCTATCTTCTGACAATCGTCGATATAGGCGCCTGTCACGCCTCGAGGGCCAGTATTTGGTATTTGCAAAGTGTCTATCGCTCGAGGGATTCAGTTGAGCTAGTCTGTGTCATAGGTCATGCAAAGTCAGATGATTGGAATGCAATCCTCGTTGGACCGCATCTTGTCTGCGATACAAAATCAAGGTCAACCCAACAGCCAGCAGCCTGGCTACCCCACAAGTGTAAGACAGGGATCTGGTCGCGATGCTGGTCCTTCCTATACTCCTCGTAGTCGGTATGTCGACATGTCGAGGGTCGGGGATAGTACTGATCACCTTGCCCCAAAGCTTCCCTCCCCTCCCTGGCTTTGCTCCTCCGGCGCGTTTAGCTTGCTTTTCAAAGGTTTAGTGTCTAAATTGTGCGTATAGCCACACAAGTATGCCACATATGGAATTGTCCCAAGCACCGCACCATCATCAGAAGACGAATCCGAGGATACACTGCCACGCGCTACACTCAATGCCCCTATCGAGGCTCTTCAGGGATTGGCCAATGCAGCTGCAGAGGCGGCGGCAGCACCATCTACCACTCCTCCCATGTGAGTCATGTTTCAACCCAATATGATATCTCCTTACCAACTGACTTGCCTTGAGCGTGAAGAAACGCCAACGAGCAGAGCCAATCCCGAGGAATGCATTCCCGCATGTCATCGAAAAGGTATGTATCATCTTCTTCTCATTTCATACACCTTCAATGGATCTACTCCCAGGGGCTGGTTTCCGAAACCGAAGCCAGAGAGCTTTACCACATGTAAGCTTTTCTTGACTAAGCACCTCTCGCTTACATTGATTTTGCGCAGTTTTTTTGCTGGGTGCCATCTTTTCATTCCACTTTTCGATCCCAGTTACGATACATTCGAGAGTCTGATGGAGCGTACACCATGGACTTTCGATGCTATTCTCGCCATTGCTTCCAAAATTCGTAGCGGAAATGCTCCTCTTAGCGCCACGTTTTACAAGTGCTTGGAGGAGGCGCAAGGCATTGCCAGATCTTCATTGTTTGGTCCCGTGGTAAGGAAAGAAGCGGTGATGGGTAGGCAGCTTTGCATTCGTGGTGTTTAGTGGATAATATTGCCCTGCAGGCATGTTACTTCTTGCTGCCTGGAGCACGAACGGATGGCTCCCGAGTGGCCACGCAATGCGCATGGCATTGGATCTTGGTTTACATCGTGCGCTAGAAAAGCTTGCAGATGAGTCGGGAAAGCAGCGCTCCGAGGAAGAAGAGCGGGATCTTGGTAAGCGAAACC